>BMAW01003025.1:570911-608316 GCA_019974015.1 Nephila pilipes
ATTATATTGTTATATTTTTTCATTCTTTTTGTTTCTGAAATTAATAAATACAATGCAAAATGGAGAAAAACGTTCAATTTAATTTAAACAAAATTTACTATCGAGAAATATATAAAATTTATCTTTAAGGTACTGAATGCTTAACCATTTTGTCTAAATTTTAGATATTCATAATGAGGAAGAACTCTTTCTGTAAAAATTACTTCTAATTTTAAATAAAAAAGAATATTCCATTAAAATCACTATAACAGTATTGTCAATTGTTGTCTCATGTAAATTTTTTTAAAATACATTTTTGCACTTAATGGACGAATAACCACTCCAGTATTCTTTAATGCGAAAGATCTTGACTGTTTATTATTTATCATAACAATTATATTACCAATATTAAATTTTTTATCACTTACAATGTAATATTGTAATAATGTTAATTTAAATCCTTTTATAATTTTTTTTTATTTTAAATCTTTTTTTTTACTTAACCCTTCTTAATAGATTTTTTGTAGGTTGCATAATCAATAACTTATAATCGCTGGTATGTGATTTATGTAAAATGCTTTCAGAGACACATTGTAGTTATTTAGGATTAAATTCCTTCATGCTTTATTTCTTAATTTTTCTTCACACATTTTTGCATTTGATAGAAAACCATTAGAAATAATCAAACATTAAGTTTTGAAGCAATTCAAAATTGCAAATCATATAGTGTCACTTTATAAACATGAAATCAAAAACTGAAATATGATTTCCATTATTGTATGGTAACTTAAAAAGAATTATTATATTAAGGATATTGCATAGAATTCTCCACACGTGAGCAGAATAGTAGGATATTTTCCATGATGTTAAGCTAAGGCTTCTACTTTTTAACTCAAAAAAACAAAATATTCTAGGAAACTTTTGCATTAGTACTGAATTTTGAAATATTTTTTTGTGTCTTAATATGAAAACCAAACCATTTTTCAGAAGTAAAACTTTTTTTCTTGCAGTGTTCAAATAAGAAGATTTAATATCATATATTCATTAAAAAACTACCCTAACTAGAAGAAGAGAATGTAAATCTCCATAGAATACTTTTTTTTTAAAAAAATTCGAAGGATATTTTGTATCTTCTGTAAAAATATCAGAATTTATTAGCTTGAAAATGCATTTGAACATCCTATAAGGCGTTCGTTCGTTTTGTTTTCTAAAATTATAAAATGGAAACATATATTACATTATTTGTGGAAGAAAGATTTTTTTTTAAAAATGCAAATGAGTATAATTGGTGAATATATACATATATTCACACCCCACCCCCTCCCCTACCCACCCCCTATATACATATACAGTTTTATTTAAAATAAGCCAAATTTTTTATTGCATATACTATAAAGTATTTTCTTCTTCACTTGTTTCTGAAGATAACTCCGATCCATCAGAAAGGAGCTCTTTAAAAAAAAAAAACATGTTTTTAGTCCCCTTGTGGGCATTCTTTTTAGATATATATATGTACATTTAAAAAATTAATTAAAACTGGATTATAAGTCTATTTTAAGTAAAATTAAGAGTAAGAGTATATCCGTAAGAGTTTAAAAAAACCAGCAGTCCACGGTAATTGTTCGCATTCGAAACATACCTTTTCACATATGGGATGGACAGATGTGTCAAAGAAAAAAAGTAAGGCCCTCCTTATTTCGAAGTATTTATGGGATGTGTATACAATTAATTTTCTTTCCTTTTTAATCACCGCTAAAGCGGTATCTTAGATCTTTTCAGTTTAGAAGGAATCATCTTTTCCTTCAAGATTCACATATAGTGCCTAACGCTAAGGGTTCTGTTCTTCTTACAAAGCAGTTAACTCTTTGCTGTATTATATCTTTTGTAATAATTTTTTTCATTGATTTACATCTTAGTTTAACTCAGATTCTTCGATAACGTCTAACGGTAGAAGCAATGAACCTCTACTGTAGTCGCTCAATTGTCGGCAGCTTATCGACTATTTTTATCTCATGCTAATACTATGCTATATCAATTATCGTTTGTAAGTCTCATATCTATCAACAAATCTCATGTCCCTAATTGTTTGTCTCCAGCCAGTTCTACCTTAGACGCCTCCGAAGACTTTCCCCCCGTCTTCGCTTATTAGATTTTTTTGCAATACTTTTGGTTTTGAGAAATCTTTTTTCCCCCTGCACTTTTGTAAGTTGTCTTTTTGTGGGCAAGCACAGCATTGATAATTTCTTTTTAGCCAACTAAGGGGCTATTGTTTTAGGTGAAGCGTTTTGGCGTACCAGATTACTTTTTATTCTTTTTATCTACATTTTTAATTACATTTATCTTAAATATATTCAATTTAATAATGTTCCGCTTGCTTTAATTTTAATTGCATGTAGCTGATATACATTAAATTTAATAATTTATCGTTTCCTTTAATTTTAATATAGGAAAAGTCTACTTTTGATCATTTCTCTATATTTCCTCGTTTACTTTTTATTCTTTTATTTAACTGAGTAATTTAATAATAATTATATAAAAAATTGCATCTTCAGTGTCTAAATCTGTTCTTTGCAAAACTTTGCATATAACTTTCCCCCCTATTTTAAATTTCCTTTCTTCGGAAAATAAGTCTGATTTTTGCCTCACTGGGACTTTATAACATATTTACGACTTCTATCTTTCATGTAGATTGGTTAGCTGATTAAATTAAGTTTTTCAATTCATTTCAGAAACATTTCTGAAAGGGATAAAACAATCACACACATATTAGGAACTTTCATTACATTCAAAGCAATAATTTTGATAATTATTCGGCATGGTTGTGCCATCTAATTTTTGTACATAACACTATAAATTACCATTTTAAGGTAAAAGAGTGGGAGAAAAAGGTATTTTACAGAGATTTTTAACGCGCTAAATATGTGGTATAAAAATATACCACCTCCCCTGAAAGGGTTAAAAGAAACAGAGTGGATGTGGCTGAAATTGACAAAAAAAAAATGAAAAAATCAAAAAAAAGTTTCAAAATGCGATAGTAATTTTCTTTTCGAGTTTTATAGAAAATTTGGAAAGTGTTTGATAGAAAAAGAAACAGAAAATCTCTTATAGTCCTCCTTACTGTTTTAAAATGGCGAAATTGTATCTAGAAACAGAATATACGTGAAAGAAAAAAAAAAAAAAAAAAAAAAAAAAAAAAAAAAAAAAACCACCCAGAATTCCTATTTGGCGCTGAACCTACAGCTTTTAGGTCGTAAAAAATCTGTAATGATAACATTTATGTGTTTCATAGAATTTTTGATGCTTATTTATTTCTTTTTTTAAAAAGCTATCTATCACGCAATAATTATCCGTGAATCTTGCAATTTATGTAACGTTTGTTATTGTTATTCATTTAAATTTTCTGTAACATGTATTTAGCTTGAGGTGAACATAAATTACTAAGAATTTATGATTTTTCCTTTTGATCATAAATTTGATGTTTTTGTATTTTACTGTAAATACTATGCTTCAATTGCTCTTTTGGAATTTATCCCAATATGTGGTTACAGAGCCTCGGCGTATTTTTTTTTCAAATTGTCTCTTATCCCAAATTTCACATTATCTGAAATAGTACTGCACTGCTTCAGTCCAATATAACTGTGTCATAATATTATAGAGTGACATATTACAGTACGTTTATTACAGAAAGATTTAGATTAAAATGGAATTTTCACAGAAAATAATTGAAGATTTACTAAAATTTTGTGAAATTAGACCGATTACTTCCCAATAGAACTCATTTGGTGTGTTTGATGGGAAACACCAATTTCAATGTCGAAATCTACTGATTAAATATCTGTTAGTTCTGTCTCTCCCTGTCTGTTGAAACAATCATATACATTCTGCTAATAATCTGTGGTATAAGCTTAGAGCGAATCCTAAAGGTATTGAATCAAAATTCAGAAAATAAATGTCAGAAACATGGAGCTTTAGAAGAGCAGAAATAAATTTTTTTTAATGTTTGAAAAACTGTCAATGATTATCATACATAAAATTGAAAAAAAAAATTATAACTTATCTTTTTCAAATATTTATTCCTTAAAAATATTTTTATTCAGTTTCATTTTTATTATTACTTTTATTATTAGATTACAAACATGCGAACTATTTAATAAATATTCATAATAAATGTTCATGCTATTTAAGAAGCATTGGAAATATTATTATTATCTCACCTATGTTTTTTTTTTTGATTAAAGATCATTGAACTTTAATCTTAATCTGCATGCTACAGAAAAAAAATTAATTTTCCTCTTGTATGGTTTGCATTTTTTGCTAAAAAATAATTATTTCTTTTAGTTTAAGGAATTTTTTTATCTTTTTTTTTTGAAGGGAAAATAGAATAGCGGTCTGAACTGATCTATGTTGATTAATACATTTCCGATACTTATAAATATCATTTGTTTTATAAAAAGTTCTTTTTTGTACGTGTATGATTGCCACTTTAGATCGTGAAATATTTTGGGATAAGATATACAAACTTCGTTTATTATAGGAAAAGTGAACCAA
Organism: Nephila pilipes; assembly: GCA_019974015.1. Lineage (NCBI taxonomy): Eukaryota > Metazoa > Arthropoda > Arachnida > Araneae > Nephilidae > Nephila > Nephila pilipes. The sequence continues at coordinate 575,439 of BMAW01003025.1, forward strand.
ATGAAGAAATAAAAATTTCTGCATATAAATTGAGTACTTTTTCATGCATATCTTGACAATTTTGCTGTTTACTCCTTAGCAGTTATTAAACTTATTCGTAGATATCTTTAAAATATGGAGCTCAATTTTGTTAGAAGTAAGCACAAATAAAATAACTCTAAAAAGTAATTGGAAATTAAGAAAGAAGTACTTTTTTTTAATTTTACTACTTAACTTTTTAAAACACTCACACTCCCGCACACATAGTACTGATTTTTTCTAAATTTTAGGAAAGATATTTCTGAAATCTTATGAGGGTTTCTTGGTATATGAATTTAAAAATGGTGCTTACTCCGAGTATGTAGACATTTTTAATCCAAGAAGGTAGTGCATTTTAAGGAAAGTTTTTTTTTTTACTAAGAAGTACTTCTACAAAACAATAAGAGTGTACGAAAGACAAATAAAGACCACTAGAGTTGCTTTCTAGAACCTCGAGGAAAAATTCAAAAAATAAAAAAAGGAATATTAAAGGTAATTTCTCTGGAGAACATATTTTTTTTTTTATAAAACCAAACAATATAAAACTGCCAAAAAACCATAAAATAGGTGAGTAGTTTGCTTTTTGGTGGTAAGAGGATTTTTTAAAGTTTATAACCATCTCAATTTTTAATTAGATATAGATAGATGTAATATTTTGATATTTATTTCCAAGTTTACTTCATAGTTAATTATTTGACTATGTAACTCTTAATCAAATGATTTAAGTTAGCTGTTTTTTGTATAAAAGTTATTAACAGCTGACGTTTCAAATTTCAAGCTTATATTTAATAAATCTTTTTATTTTTCTTTATCATAGACATTTATTTTTAAAATGGAAAATCAATTTAAAATTTATCAACTGTAATTTTGTTAAATTCCTCATAAAAATCCCTAAAAGTAAGAAAATTTATTTGAATATGTTTAACGAGCCAATGAATATGTTCCTTAGTTTTTAAATTTTTTTTTGTAAGAAAGTGTGTTAAGCAGTTAAAACTAATAATTTTAAAATTTTGTTATGGAGCTGAAATCTTAAGGTAAATAGATCAATTTGAAAATAATTTATTCTACAGATTATTTATTTATTATTATTCCCAGATGCCGAGAGTTTCTAGATTCTTGGTGCAAGAGCAAAAGAAAAAAAAAAGCTCGACTACTGAAGAAAACTAATTTTGTTGCTTAAATAAAGCAACGAGATGTGTGGATAGCATTCAATCTTCTATATCAAGAGAAAGATTTGACAGAATGTCTGGTTGTCGATACAACTTGTCTGTTACCCCAAATAAATTTCCCGAAACTTGTGTCTATCATTTGTGTCATAAAAAATATTGAGCATTTCTTTTTGTAAGTACTAGGAATAGTGTGGAAGGAGACTGACAATATGTTATTTGTGAAACAGTTTGTGTTGAGCAAAGGGATTGAAATTATTCTAAATGATATCAGAAAACAAAAGTTTGTTTCCGAAAGCACGGAAATATTTTTTCATAATTAGCATTAACGCTAACAGTTTGGATGCGTATTTTGTTTTAAATAATTATCATATTTATTTGCCATTGTACTTACTATAGAGGATTTGCTTCTATTAGAAGTAAGCATAGATAAAATAACTTTGAATCGTAATGCAAAACTTAAGTGTTTGTTTTAGTCAGTTTAAAGAATTAATTTTCTTTTTTAATAATAGCAATTCATAAAGAAACAAAAATTATATACTTTACGTAAATATAATGTAAGTGATATAGTTATACAATTTTTACACAGTGAAACGATTATTTAAATAAGGCTCATATTCATCTGGAATGTTACTATTTTGTGAATTTTTTGAGATTTGATTACATTTTCTGCAGATATTTTTGGTATATAGTCATTTGAAATTGTAAATTGAGAAAGTAGAACTAAGAAAGTAGGTACAATTCTAATCTTTGAAAAATTTGATAAAGTATTACAAAAAAACCCTCTAAAATCATTCTCCAGAAATGTTAAGGTGTACCCGGTATTTTACGTTTAAGTTGAAAGTAAATGAACATTAAAATATGAAATTTGAAAGAAAAAGGTTTTTAAAAGTTAATTCTTAAGTTTTACAAAATTTTCGCATCAAATATGATTTACAAATAAAATAAAATTTTATTTTTTTTGCCAAAGTCAAATATTTGATAAAAAATAAACTACAGAATTTTATGAAAAAAAAAGCCATGAAACGGATTTTAATAAGGAATCCGCTTCTTCTTGTCGATTGACGACATCAATTTTCATTATATTCAATTTTAAAATTGTTGAACATTTGAATTAGATTTAATACCGGGAACAACCTATACAGGAAGCAACAAATGTTTTATGTTATTTAGCAATCTTGAAATAGGACATATGGCAGCCAGCTGTATCAAATTTTTTCTTTGGGTTCTGACAGACATAGAAAAAAAAGACCCATCTCAGAGTGCCACCTTTTGGCCCAAAAAGGCAAGATACTCTTTTTCTATGCACCTTACTTACCAGAACTAGCATCGTCTTGTTTCCACGAATGAAGTGGATACCGATTCAGCGATAATAATAGAAAAAAATATCCCACCAAGGAAAGAGCTGTTAGTCATCATTGCAGATGAGAATAAAAAATGTTAACAAAGGAATTACCGATCCAAGAAATATATCATGTATAATGAAGAATACTTTGAATGGGTGTTAAGGTTTTGTGTAAAAATAATTCAAGAACGTAGCTTTTAAATAAAAATTCCGACTTTTTGGGTACCTCCTCATATACGATAACCTATTAACATATTGTTACGAACCTGCAATTACGCTTCCATGCAACTTAGCACTCATAAAGAAAAAGAGATATTAACAGAGATTTCACCAGATACCAAGGAAAGCTAAAGAAATGATTTCTCATAGCTTAGCAACGAATTTGGTGACGTGACGAGAAACTAGAAACTTTGGTGCAAAAATGAAGGTTTTTGAAAATGCTGGAATTTTATCGAAATCTCTATTAAGAAAAAAGTTATGGATTTTTTTCTGAATTTTCCCTGTAATGTCACACCTGTCTAACATAGATATAAATACAGAGAGGTACGATATCTAGGTAAATTGATCGGGAATTAGCGAAGTCGGCTGCTAGGAAAAATCCGAAATCTGCCAGGAAGCGGTTTGTATTTGACGAAAGCTGTAGGAGTCTTTGTCTTAGAGGTGTAGAGTATTACTTTTGATGTTAGTCCGCTGTATGAACAGGCGAGCTGTTGAGTTGAACGTTATTGAAAGTGCTGTTTTATATCTGCTTGTGTTGCCGACCTGTACAAGTGTTGTATTTATTCCTGTTGTGTCGCTAATTTTTGTACGTTTTGCTACTATACTTCGTCATTTTGCACTTGCTGTGTACTTCATGTTTCCACTTTATACCCACGAAGAACCTGAATTTTTGTTATAATATGCACACATGTGACGACAAATCATTCCTGTTTGCCTCTTGTGCCATAGCTAAACTTAATATATTAACACTAAAAGTCAATAAGTCAATTAAGGAGACGTTAAAACAACACACAGAGTATTTATTGGTTGATTGCTAATATAACGACTATTATAAATGCTCTCCCGGACAAGGCCTTAACTATTTTAACTCGATCTACCAGTAATTATCTGAGTGACTCTTTCCACTAAGGCTATCTTGATTTATATCATAAATTAACCAGCAGATAACTTGTAACAATTCCCGGTTCCGACTTCAATTCCGATTCCAACTTTGGAACAATTGCTGAACACTAGAATCACTCAATCTCTCTATCGCGTCTCTCAATCTGAATTTATTTATTTCCTAACTCTCCTGCTTCAGTTCATTTCTACCTGCTTTCGATTTACATATTCACGTTTCATTTTTGGTTGGGCAAAGGTTGTTTAGCAAAAGCGATCAATCTTAATTAAAAGTCCCCAAGGTTAGTGAAGAGAAAACCGCGAATAGCCCAACGTCACACACACACACAAGTCTTGTTAACATAACATAGCATATAAATGTAATATAACTTATACATATAAAAGTATTAAGAAACATTTATAGCATTTTCCAGAACTTGACGTTCTTGTTAAGAAAATCTTACTTTAAGAAGTTTTTTGAATAAACATAAAACTTGAATATATTTTTTATCAATAATTTTTCAAAAAAATTCAATTTTTTTACAAAATCTTTTTTCCATTAGTAATGATCTTTGAAAAAATATATTATTATTTTAAAATAAGTATTTTTTAAGTGACTTTTTTATAAAATAATCTTCTTTGGATATAATATGCAATAATTGAATTAAAATATTTGTGAGAGATCATAGAAACCACTCAAAAGTTAAGCACTTTTTCTATGTAATACATCTTTTTAAAATATGAATAACATTCATAGCTAAGATTTGATTTATTAGTTTTCAAAAATTTCTTGTGTTAAGTTTTTTCTTGAAAGTGAAAAGAACTAAATTTATTTATCTCGGCACTCTTTATTAAGTTTCTTAACCCTGAATTGATTGATAATTCACTGGATCCTTGTCAAAAACAAATTTATTAAAAACTCGGATAATTGGTGTACCTTGATGGAGAAATAATTTACTAATATTGTCTTCTGTATTGATATAATTTGGAATAGTATATAGATTTCACGTAAGCAATTATGTGATATTTTTGACTGATAAAATTACCCAAAACAGTATTAGAGACTAATATCGAGATGGATTTTGAAAGTTTGAAGATCAATAATCTGCAAACACGGGATATTTTCCTCCTGATAGCATTATACTGATTAATGATGATGTATATTCTCGATAATTTAGGGTTTTTATAAAGAACATTTTATGTTTGAATTTTAGAGGGTGAAAAAAGAAAAGAAATGTATTAAGATAAATTTAGTTGCTGCATAAATCTGTAACATATTTTGATTTAAGCTGATAGAGAAATTCTTGCATATTTTTAAGTGTAATTATGAAGGATATATGAAAACATAATAACAGAACTTCTCTACCATTTTATTGTTATTTATTATCCTTTTCAAATATTCATGCTCTCAATAATCTTCTAAATGCTGGAAAAGTCTTATTATGATGAATAAGTACCATACTCTATAAAGAAGGGTCAATAGCTTAGATATTCTCATTACTTAACCTCAGCAAGATTGGCTACCAATATTAAGCCTTTCAAGATATTTAAAGAGAGCAAACTATGTATTGAAACTTTAATAGCTAACCAATAACCAAAGTTAGAGGAAAATGAAACGATTCCTCAACGTGAGCTTTGTTCAAATGTGCTCATCAGTTTTAGACCGAAGTTCTTGTCGTAGGGTATTGTTTGAGAAGTGTGTATGTGAAAGCACTATAACTATTAAGAAACTTCCAATAATGACATCCAGTTTCAATCTTTTATTCTGAGAATTTGTTTTACAAAGCGCATTGTTTTATTTGAATAGATACTTGTATATAACGTCAGATTGGGTTAAAATAGAGTAGAATATATTTTTTTCATCATCATTGAATTATAAAGAAACTTTTCTGTTAGATTATTAAAATTTTAGGGATATAAACGAGATTTCAGATTCACTTACCTATAAAAAGTAATTGTAGAACTTACATATTAACATGAAACAATCTTTTAACATGTTTTCAACAGTATGTTTCTTATGAAATAAAATAATTTTAAATTGGAATAAAAAAATGTTTCTGTAAAATAATAAAATAAATACACTTAAATATAATAATTATTTGATTTACTTATGATCTAGCTCCTTTTGCTAATCACTAGATTTTTATCCAGTTATTGTTAAGCTTAAGAAATATTAATATCAAAATAAATAAATGAAATACTAAATTATATCTTCTAACAAATGGAATAAAATTCATTGCGAGACTTATTTACTTTAGTACTTTCTCAGAAAATAACAATTAATTATATTTTTCTCAGTTACTTCGTAATTATTTACGTTTGAAAGGAGATTAAAATAATAGTGTATTGAAAAAAGTTACCAGTTTTATTTACCTAACGTTTAGCGAAATAAATGCAGAGACATTAATCAAATTTGGGGAGAAACATGTATTATTATTTTTGATTATAGATGGAAAGTTACAGATTTATTCTCAGTTAATCTTTCAATGAATGAAAGGGTCACATAGATTTTAGAATTCAGTTTTTAAGATTTAAATTATTTGGACTGACATTTTACTCTTATAGTTTGTTTTCTGTAGATAACTTAAGAAACCTGATTGGGCAAAAACTAGATTGAATATGTTTTCTACTTTCCTTTGATACGATTGCTAGCAATATAGATCTTACAAAGATGTAGCTTTTTTAATTATGATACTGACAATCAAGATAAGATATTAAAAAAATTAAATGAGAACGAAAACTATTTTTTATTCAGACTTCAAATGATTTAAAATATACACTATTCATCTTCTAATTGTAGGTATAATCTTACTAAAGTTAAATATCACAAATACGTAAGTCAGAATCTATCGTGGAAAAATTATTTCTTTTATCAAATTTAAACTAAAATTCTCCAGTTAAATTTTGCATATATATATATATATATATATATATATATATATATATATATATATATATATATATACTACTATATATACTATATATATATGCTTAGAAGTTGCGTGTGATTGAGCATTAAGAATCAGTTAAAGGCTTGGGGTTCCGGTGATTTGAGATTAAGGCGATGTGAAAGATCACTTGCTGACACTGCATTTTTGGTGGGAATGAGAGGACATATATGACGTAATATATGTAATGTATGTATGTATGTATATGTGTATGTATATGTACTGTAATAATATATAGCATATGGTTGGTGTAATAAGATTCTCAATATTGACAATTTTTATGCTATATATATAACCAGCCAATATGTATGTATGTATGTATATGTAACAATAATACAATAATAATAACAACCTTAATATATCCATATGCTATGTAACAACAACATATGTATGTGTATTACATGTATATGTATAATATAATAACTATGTATGTATGTATGTATATGTATATATATATATATATAATATGTAACCATATACATAACATAACTCCTATATATATCTTTCTCTTTCTTTATATATATATGTATGTATATGGAATCATCACACGAAACATTTGAGGGACTACATAATTGATCGAACGTTTTATTTTAATGTTATTGTAAAAAATCTAACTCACAAAAAGTTTTCTTTTTATTGAATGGGTAATTATACTACAGATCTACTTTTCTTTATATATCAGAGTTTGTATGTGTGAACAAAATAATTAAATTTCCGGCATCTTCATAGAGGCAAAACAATAAATAAGTGAATAAGTGTCTAATTAACATAAATTGCTTGACTCCTTAAAAATTACTAAGAAGAGAAAATAAAGAAAAAATGTGTTTAAAATAAATTTAAAAAATATTTCATGTAATCAGATTCTGGATTATGAGAGCAACTTCTTTTTTATGAATATATCTCAATATTTGTTTTCTGTGCACATATATGTTTAAATATTTTTTGTTTAGTTTCTAATTAAATTACTTCTTGTTAAAGAAGATATAATGTTGGATTCTACTATAATCTAAAATTTTGTTTCACAGTTTCTTTGACGCATTTTGAGATGCATGTAATGTGGAAGTTTGTGGAGGGAGTTGGCAGGACTCAAAAAGCTGCTCAATACTTTTCAATGACAAAAATGAGTTTTTACCTGTATTTTTAATAAAATGATTTCAAAATGAAATAACGTTTTCTTGACATTATATGTCTATTGGAGATTGTTTTATTAAAAAAAATATAAAATTTAAGCAGATTGCCTATTTTTTAATATCGTTCTGAAGTTAACGATTGATTCTATTTTATTTGCCATTTATCAAGGTTTTGAAATAAAGAAAGACCAATCATCTGTATTATTGAAACTAAAGCGATTTGTACGAATAGTAAAAAAAAAATAAGGTCCCTCAAAATACCGATAACTATGTTTGCTATCGATAAAAAGACGCCATAAAACCTGTAACTGAAATTGATTTTTTTAAAAAAAAGCTGTTTACGGAAAGGTGAGTTGAAAATAAAATGCATAATGTATTAGATGACGACGCATAACGACTAGCAAAGCGTCGAAGCAATAAATCACAAAACGGAGAACGGATATGCAGTAAGTGGCTCTTAAAGAATATGCGGTATCAGTGAATGAATTAATAAGTTTTTTTTATTAATATAATTCGATTAATATTAAGAGATTGCTCGGAATTCAGGAACTAGAATTTATTCTCACGTTACGAAAAATCAATTTTCAAAAAACATTATTTAAAAACATATATTAGAGAGATGTAATACTTTTTTCAGTCTAAAGTAAGTATTATAATTAATATAGAATATCTTCCTATGACGTTTTACACAACTAATGATATATAATTCCCTTATAATATTTCATTACGTTAATGAAAGTAATAGAATAAAGTTTCAGATATGTTTATTTTTTGGATGTATGGATTCCAGAAAAAAAATATCGCGCTCGCACGAACACATACAAAATAGAAAAGTAATTGAAAATAACGAATAACTCCTCTCAGAATTCTTTCTTAATTTATTACACATGAGGAATAGTATTTCAAACACATTTCAATAGTAGCAAAAATATTCATTTAATTTTTGTAGAAATTTTAACACAGATCTTTTTAGTATGGCTAATTACTGAATAGTACCATGATGCGCTTCCTTTTAGTTTACTTTTTTTTTAATTAAATGGGACTAAGTTATTTTACTTTTTCAATACTTTATATCGAGTATCCGAATATGTTTGTATAATAAATTTGACTTCTGTTACGTCTTTGTTTCATTTATACTTTGTATCAATATTAGAATTTTGATCTAAGAAAGGGAATACTTAAAATAGAATTATAAAAGTAAATGGATAAATAATATAAAGCATTCTGATGTATTTTTCTAACTTATGGTCAGTTGGTGCACTTAGTCGACAGAAATCTTAAGTCATACAATTATGCAACAAAACATTAACTTCTGGTCAAGATGATTTTTATAAGTAAAACAAAGAACTGTACGATATTTAATTCAGCATTTTTAATACCTCAGATTTTGTATAACTCACCAAAATCAAATGACTGCATTCGTTTCAAAGAGCTGTAGTGGTCTTACTCTACTGCATAGTTCTTAAGGAAAATGTTCAATTCTTTTTAAATAATAAAATTGACATTTGAAGTAATATTTCACTAGCTAAACTGTTATACTACTTTAAGCGAAGATTCTGGAACAAAATCACATTTGACGTAAAGTGGATCCCGAAGAAAAATGTAAAATAAATGTAGAAAAAAATAAATAAATTAAACCAAGCTTTTATTTAAATATGGACAAAAAAGTATAAAAATAATTTATTTTTTTAACATAATATGTAATTCATAAAAGTAAAAACATGTAATTCATAAAAGTTTGAGACGCTATTATTTCTTTTGGTTTCATATATATAAAAAGTAATTAGGATACTTAAATTACTAGTATTTATTAAGATAAGTACCATATTTAACAGTATCATAAATATGCGACTCAAGTTTTTAAATTATATTTTATTTTACAGTTAAAAAACTTTTTGTATACCTTTTTTGTCCATCTTTAAGTAAAGATGGAAAATAATTAAAATATTTTTTATTTATCTTTATTTAATTATTTTTAGACTGGAAGCTTAAGACTAAAAGGCATGAACGTGATACGTTAACTATACACGCGTGCAAAACTTTAACTCAACAAGGCGTTATTAAGAGCAATATCCAGATCCCAGCCTCTCCCTCTTCTTTCAGTCAATTACTAATTCAACGTACCATAATATTATATTATCATATACGTTATAAAAATATTCAAAATTTCAACTCTATCGGATGATAGAAAGTAGGTTAAAATTCTAGTACAAATTTTGAATTGGAAGGCCGTAAATATATACGAACCAAGCAAATTAAAAAAAAGCTTGCAAAAACCGAAGTGAAGATGGATTCATTTCGAGAAAAATGTGTTATATTTATTGATGTTAAATTGCGGATAACATAAGTTGCGAAAGATTAAAAAAAACACGCTAAATACTTGGTCTTTTTTTCCTTCAAAAAAGTTCAGTACAAATACTCACAGACACATATTTAAAAGACATAAAAATTAGCTGGGCATTGCCAGTTCACTGAATAATGTAGTTTTTTGTCTTAACTATAAGCAAAACCTTTTATTTGCATAAATATCGTACATTTATTTTTAATTTTATAATCATAAAATGTGAACTCAAACAAAAAGAATAATTTTTTCTCGCTAAGACAAATTTCTTTCAAAACTTCCTAAAAATGATTATCTAATTAGAAAAATTTTGCTGTCTGTCCCTTGTTTTACCATTTGTCAATCCTTTTTTCCCTATAGTTAAAACATTTTATTCTTTTCCTTTAAGAAAAAAAGAAGTGACTTAAAACTTTAGAAATCAAATGACTTTTCATGGAAAAGGTATTTGATAGTAACATTTTTTCTATATTTTTCCATTTCGTTTTTGAAATTTTACGACATGAATTCTTGATATCTTTTTTCATAAGATTACATGAGATAATGTAGACAAGAGAAACATGAAAAAATTTCAAACTTCAAAGAGTCTACAAACCTTTAAATGCACTAAAACAGTACATGTGTTTTTTATACATTCTTCACGTTAATGACATATGAATCGATTAATCTTTTATTACTTCTATACCGTTATTTTTAACACAACATAAAATAGAATGTTGTTATAATATGGAAGATACTACGAATAAAACAAAGCACTTAAAAATTTTGTGATGCTTCGTTTACTTTCTTGTGTAATCGGTCGTTACTATTTCGAGTATAATACTTAAGAATATCTGGGCTGCATATTTCTTAAAAATATCTTCAAATAAAAAACTATTTAAGCAAACGTTTGAAGCAGACTGTTTCAAACATACTATTGGAAAGAGAAAATTATAATAAGTCAATAATAATCAAATAACAGATCAATTGAAAAGTCCCCGGCCTGACACATAGATGGCGCTACCATCAAGGATTGATATGCTAAGTTTAGACGTGGTGAAATGAGCACCGAAGACGGTGAACGCAGTGGAAGGCCCAAAAGAGGTTGTTACCGACGAAAACATTAAAAAAATCCCCAAAATGATTTTGAATGACCGTAAATTGAAATTGAATGAAATAGCAGACACTCTAAAGATATCAACTGAACGTGTACATCCTATCATTCACGAATATTTGGGTATGGGAAAGCTCTGTGCAAAGTGGGTGCCGCGCGAGCTCACTTTTGACCAAAAACAACGACGAGTTGATGATTCGGAGCAGTGTTCGAAGATGATCAAGCGTAAGAAACCCGAGTTTTTGCGTCGATATGTGACAATGGATGAAACATTGTTCCACCATTTCACTCCGAAGTCCAATCGACAGTCATCCGAGTGGACTGCACACGATGAACCAGCTCCAAAGCGTGGGAAAACGCAACAGTCGGCTAGCAAAGTTATGGCGTCTGTATTTTCTGTATCTGTGCATGGAATAATTTTCATTGACTATCTTGAAAAAGGAAACACCATCAACAGCGACTATTACATAGCTTTATTGGACCGTTTGAAGGACGAAATGGCCGAAAAACGGCCGCATTTGAAGAAAAAGAAAGTGCTGCTTCACCAAGACAATGCACCGTGTCACAAGTCAGTGAAAACGATGGCAAAAATCCGTGAATTGGGTTTCGAATTGCTTCCTCATCCACCGTATTCTCCAGGTCTGGATCCCAGCGACTATTTCCTGTTCTCAGATCTCAAAAGAATGCTCGCTGGGAAGAAAATCACTGGGTCGAATGAAGAGGTGATCGCCGAAACTGAGGCCTATTTTGAAGCAAAGGACAAATCGTACTACAAAAATGGCATCGAAAAGTTGGAGGGTCGCTATAATCAGTGTATCACCCTTGAAGGGAATTATGTTGAATAAAAAAAAACTAATTTTGCCAAAAAATTGTGTTTTACTATGGTAGGCCGGGGATTTTTGAATTGATATGTTAGGAAACACGATTTTTTTGTTCAAATGGAAATTAAGAAATAGAAAAGGAAATACATGAGTTATATTTATTCATTAAAAATAATGAAGCCAAAAACTAGGGATTTTCAAATAAATTTTTCTGAAAAGAATAATAAAGGGCTAATATTTTATAAAAGAATTAAAAAAAGTTATTGTTCAATACATTGTAATTTAATACATTGTAATTTTTTTTCTCAATGGCTATTTTTCTGTCATTTTATCATTAATGAAAATTACATTGGACATTTTATTATCTATATACATTTTTTTCTTAGATTATCTATTTGATTCTGTTTAACTGATTATCTACTCCAGAAAATGCTTAAAAATTTGTGCAATAATGCTGATTCTATAAAAATTCTTTACCTTACTCATGTTGTTGGTAGATTGGAGGATATATGTATATTTTATTATTCATTATATTTTTAAGCACACACGCAGTACATTATTTAAGAAAGAACATATATGTAAATGAACATTTTCCTCAAAAATAATCACATTACCTTTAAAAATAGGCACAAATTAATCTCTAAATTATCTTAAAATATGAAATAAATACATAGCGCTTAAAACATTCAAGGTATTTGATGATTACTTACATGGTACATTCTTTATATAATAACATATTAATTTCTTTGCATTAGAATAATTTTTTGCATTTTATTTTTGAAAGCTAACATACATACGATTTCAGTTATATTTGCATGAATATTAATATATCTTTGAGTAAAAAAGAGTAGTAAGATTTTGATAAAAAATTCTAGACTCAAATATTTGGCTACTATTAGTTTGATGTTTCAATTCTGTAATATGCCGCTGAGTTTCCCAATAGTATCGAGGATAAACATTTTCTTTATGTATCGTAAAATAAAACGCTTTCGTTTTAACAATTTTGATTGAAAATAAGCCTTATGAATTAAATAAGTACTATTACATCCTTAAGAGTTAATATGAATACAGAAAATTTAAAATATGCAGCAACGCAGAAAATATTTTACAGGTGTTTGATTGATTGATTAATTGTTTAATAACTTCGCTCTTAAAAGCAACACGAATGCTACTATGTTTTTGGAATAAACAATTCTTTACTTTCCTTTTAGCCCTCCCCCTCCCCAAATAGTGGTACTAAATCGTCTTATCTGAACATTTTATCATAAGAAAATGCTTTGCTTCTGAAATATTTTTAAGCCTTGAACATATCATACAAACTCAGAAATAGTATTTTATAGCCGAGGTGAAATAAAGTTTTCTAAGGAGAATTTACTATCGCCGTAAAAAATAAGGGCTCTCTAGTATTTATTCTGGATTAAAATCGTAGAACAAGTTTTAGTGTAGTTCTTATGCAAAAGGAATTTCAAGCAAAATTTTTGAGATATTAATATTTGTGAAATCTCTTTTTTGAGTGGATATTAAATATATTTTAAGTCACTATTCAGTAATTCGATACTATTTTTAACCTGAAGTTGTTATATGTAAATGATAGGTAAATGGTGAGATTCAATGCACACTTATTCTTTTTATATATAGACTGCCCATAAGAAAATAAGAGAATATAACTAAAAACAAAATTAAAGTATTCATAGATATGCGAACATTACAAATTATGCATTAAAATCAAAATTTAGCTTAAACGTTCTTCTAAATATTTTATTAAAATTGGATGAAATCGCTTGAAGTATTACTATCATTTTTTTTACAAAGAGTAGAAAACATTAAAGCTCTAAAATTGAATCTAAATCGTCAAAACTTGATAACTTTTAACCGCAGTAATTATTCTAACACGAATAATTCATTTTACTTTTACTACTTCTAATTCGTATTTGTTTATTACTAAGGTGCTAATTAATCTAAAATATTGTCTAAATATATATGCTTTATCCCCCAACTTTGAAAAAACAAACAAACAAACAAACAAACAAACGGAAAAGGGGATATATATATATATATATATATATATATATATATATATATATATATATGTAAAATTAATTATCTTTTTATTTTCAAAACAAATTCTTACTTTCAAAATGTAAATATCAATCGGGATTCTCTGATTCTTTTTGGACAATTACATACTAGAAACGTTCAGAAAATAATAAGTTTTAAAGAGCTATTAATGTATATACTTGAGTGTGTTTAATAAAATAATAAAAAAAAATTCACAAACTGAAAAACTTATTAGTCATTTTGTTTTCAAATATTATAAATAATCAAAAGAGTATATTTTTCTCTCTGATATATTCAAATAAGTGAGAATCTATTTCTAATTAAATTCGTTACCTATGTTTCGTAGAAAGTATCAATTGAAAGATAAATGAGAAAAAACTTTTAGATGCTAATTTTATTGATGTGAATTTGTGTGACGTTGTGCTCTTCGCGATTTTCTTTTCTCTAGCCTTGGGGACTTTTTGGTAATTTTATATGCATACAATAACAATTTCTTGCCAACTAAATGAAGCATGATAAGATACATTACATGAAGATAAGAAATGTAATGAATTCAATTATAGATAGTGATATTTAAGCGAAATAGAATTTAAAGAAAGATAGGAGAGACAAGCTGATAGATGTGTGTAGATTAGATTGAATAATTGTAATTAATCATTAATATTGAAATTAGTTGTAAGTGTCTTCTAATCTGAACAATAAAAGTCGAATCTACTATTATTAAAAAGTGCTTGAATCTGAATGAGTGAGTTGATAAGTTTAGGCTTTATTATTTGAATATAAACTAGGATTAATAAGGATTTGAGAGAGAGAATTATCGTGCATATTCTTTGATAGATAATAAAGAGTGTTGTCTTTTTCTTATATATCTTTAATTGCAGTTTTGAACTCATTGAGTTCTTTATTAGACTTTAAGATGACTGCAGAATTAAACAATTATGGAAGACCGACACGAACTTTTGGAAATTATAAGACTTTTGGAAATTATAAATATGCTTGAAGGATACTATCATGGAGTTCAGAATACCAGCTACCATTCTCTGACATTATTTGGATAGTTAAATAACATTTTACAGATGGTTCCAATTAAATGAAAATGGAAATGTAGAAATGACTGCAAAACCATTTGTGTGCCTTTGTTCTTTTAATTACTCAGACTCCTGCGATAAGTGTATCTTTCAATGAAATACCGTTTCGTTTATAAAAGTTAAACTAATCAATTATAAGGTGAGAAACACGATGATAAATTTCCACACATTTCATAAAACCATAGTAACTAGTGTTGGAAAATAGATTGAGATTTCCTAATATCGGCTTTCATCATTTCTCAAAAATTAGAAGAGCCTTTTTTACTCAGAATGACGGGCTTTATACACTTAGATTAAATGAACACAAGAGGTTTTAATATAATTGTAAGTATTCTCTAAATTTGTTCTTTAAAACGGAAGAAAAGAAAATTATGGCTGATTTTAATTAGTGCAGAAAATTTTTATATATTTTTTAAAAACAATTATGTATGCAACTGCGAAATCGTATATAGAAAGTTAAAATTTAATTGCCATTATGATAAAGGAGTGTTTTAGTGATAAGAAATACTTAATAAATTTAAAAATATCGACTAGTATGAATTCTGAATGGATTGGTTTTGTTGGATATATTTAACTGAAGAAGGTATTTCCTATTACTTAATCCTTTACGTGTATGGAAGGATAATCAACCTTTTAATCTGGATACAAAAATCAAGCGGCATTTCATTCTTATTTAAGGATATTTTTGGCAGGGTTGGGAGACATTTTTGGGAAATTTATTTATATTCTTGCCATTCGAGGAGGAAATAATAAATTATTTTTGAAGAGGAAACGAAACCAAACTTGTCAACTACATGCACCTAAAGCAATGATTTATAATAACGTTGAAATTCAATTATACGAGTTTTATTAAAGAATACATGTTTTACGCGAAATATTAGCTATTAGAATCACGGCTTCGGGATTTCAATCGAAGTATGTAAATCCTTTGTAGGTAAAGATTTTATCTTTATTTTAGTTAATTTTTCGATAGTTCTGAATAATTTATTATTAAACCACAATATTAATTTTCGTGCATTCTTTTAAAATTTAAAAATAAATTACAGTTGTATAAAAAGTTTTTTTTTTACCATACAATTTGGATACTCAACACATTTTCATAGTTAAAAAGAATTTGAAAATGACGAAAAGAGGTTCAGCGATTTTGTTATTATAAGCTTAAAGAAAAAGACTATCCTTTGCGTGAATAACCCACTACTAAACTTTTTAGTATTAGAATTTAAAATTAAGAATGCGTAACACGTTTTTGAAAAAACACTGAAAAAAAGTTTCCTTAAATTATATGTGAAGTCATGCATTTGAAATTAATTGAAATATTTTCAGCAATTTTTTTCCAACAATTTCTTTGTAAAATTCTTGAAGCGAGATTATTCTTTAACATTCCACTTTCGAAATAAATTGTTCTTAATGAAAGATTTGGTGCATCGTTCCGAAAAAGGACATTAAATTTTTTAAAGATTGGCTTTCTACGAATTGATTAACTTTTATGATGACAACGCTATGGATTATTGTGTAATAAGAGAGCTTTAATTTCATTCCTTCTGAAAGGACCAAAAGCTATTAAACTTTAATAAAATAATAAAAAAATGCTTAAAATTACATTGAAATCCCCCAAATACGCACACACACTAATTTAATTGTTCTTTTGGGCAAGAAAACTGATAATCAGACCAGCGAAATGTTAATATTAATAAAATATTTCTTCTTTTAATCTTTCTTAAGAGGACGTTTTGCGTCACACGAGAACTTATTTCATCAAGACTATTCTCAAGGTGTCCTGAAGAATTCCGAGGATTTAGAAAGTAGTCCTTAAGATTCAATACTATTCGGAAACCATTTTTCGTTTCATAAGTTACGTGCTTAATGTGAATCTAACTTTATGGATGAAAGCATGAAATAATCTGCATAAGTTGAATATCTTTGA
Organism: Nephila pilipes; assembly: GCA_019974015.1. Classification (NCBI taxonomy): domain Eukaryota; kingdom Metazoa; phylum Arthropoda; class Arachnida; order Araneae; family Nephilidae; genus Nephila; species Nephila pilipes. The sequence goes on from BMAW01003025.1 coordinate 592,466, forward strand.
TAGCTTTCCTATAAGTGTGATGAATTGAGGATTGAAGGGAAGGAATTTTTCTTTGTCATATGTAAGAGAAATTTATTTCTTTATACAAGTTCTCTCCCAGGGAACGTATTATTTAATAATAACTTGAGTTTTTTTTTATGTTTATTAGAAAAAAGTTCTAAGAAATTATGATAAATCTTACTATCCTTAGGAACTTTATTTTTTGATAGGCTACTATTACTACTTCTAGACATTAAAAAATTTGGCAAAAGGACATCTACAGAAACTTATGGAAGATTTGACTTAAACATAACTCTTTCGAATGCTAATACCTCAGCCTTTGTTGTACTTTGATATACATATTCTATCTAATCAATCTTATACAAAAAAATATTAAAAAGCTAACAAAGGCAGAATCTTTCATTTGGCGATTTTTTACAGAACACCATCTCTAACAAGATTCTATTTTTAAGCTTGCATTTCAAATATGAGGAATCTTAATCGAGGTTCAGATAATTGTTAAATAAAGCTTAAAAAGACGAAACGAAATACTATTTTTTTTGTTGAATTTAAATATTTTAGCAACATTTTGCAAAAGGGGAAATATATTTACATCTATTACATTTTTGTTAAATGATTTCTTATTTTATAATTTATTAAAGAACCTTATTAAAATACTTTGAAAGCATTTCCCCCTTAGATTTCCAACAATGATTTCTAATAATTTTTTTTTATTTGGCTCACCAGTTTTGCCTTTATTGATTTTAATAGAGTCCCAATTGACTATTAGAAATTAAGGCTTTTATTTACCCATCATTTTGATTTCGAGGACTTAATTTTGATCCTATGGAATTTCGACTTCAATTATTATATATTTACTATTTTATCTATTTGAATCCAATAAAGTGCATTTGAAAGACCAAAAAATAATGAATGCTTCTGTGGAATTAGTTTTTCCCTCCGACTTTCAAAAATGTTTAATGGTATTTTTAAGGACCGATGAATGAGTGAGTGAATGTAAAGTTTATTGGCGCAAGAGCCGGATGTGGCCTTGCTGCGCCAAACAAGATTTAGCTGTGGTCTAAACGTGAAGAAATTGGAAAAAAAAATTAATCATTGGTTGCCAAGAAGGAGGGGCGAAAATAGAGAAGGATCGCTATAGTAACCAGGGGGTTGAGTCACGTGATCACCAAAGACAGTAAACCCCATTGTAAAGAAAAAGATGACTAGGGTGCTTCGGGGTCATGATGCCCGTTCTAACCTAAAAAAGGCAAGCCTCTGAGGTCCCCTGATATAATCCCCAGGGACAGGGTGCTAGGCTATACCCCCAGACCCTGGGTACCCAGTCGTCTCTTTTAGTCGCCTCTTACGACAGGCATGAGCTACAGTGGGACTATTCTGTCATACACGGTCACCACATGGGTCTTTAAAGACCGGAAAAACTCGAAAACCAATCACTTTAATAGGGGTAAAAATATTTTTAAGAATCGGAAGAAAAAGTAATTCTCAGAAGTATTCATTATTTTTTGGTCTTCCAGAATCACTTTATCGTATCCGAATAAATCAAATAGTAAAGATCTGAGAATTAAAGTCGAAATTCCATAGGATTAACATTGAGTCCACTAAATCGAAATGGCGGACAGACGGAAGCCTTAACTGTTCACTTAAAGCTTTATCGATTATTGAATACGTACACACTATTGTTACCCAATTAAATAACTTTGTTACTAGAAATTATAAGTGGAGTAACAATTTCTTTTCCTTGTTAATTATCATTCGACTATTTGAAACATTAAACATTTTTAGAGCCAAAAATCGATTTTCTTTAACGATTTAATCATGCGAAAATCATTAAGAGATAGTGGGAAAATGTTTTTATATACAAATTTTTCCAAAAATTTCTTTCTTTTATGTAAAGTAAAGTACTTTTTTTTGAAAAAAAAAAAAGGTAGTAGAAAAAGCTACGAAGCAGAATAAATATGAATACTTTTTTCCAAGTAGAAAAAAAGTATCTGTGATCCCTGCTACATAAATATCCTGTATTTCCAAATAAAAAAAAATTGGAAATAACATTACTTAAAAAGTTCAAACTCTAAATAAAGTTTTCATTAGAAACTTTTTAATTTCTTTATTTTCGAATGATTTTTTGAGAGGTGGATACAAATTAAAATGATTATTTTCTTGTAAGAGTTAATAGCACTTTTCTAAAAAAAGTATATACATTAAAATGTTTTCTCTTTACAACTGATAGTCCCATTTATTACATGTAGATGATATTTATGAATTTAAGGATTTCCTCGAATTGAAATTTTTTCTTTTTTACATTTCTTCCGAGAAAACGTTGTAATTATTTTTATATCCTTTGCCCATAAAAACCTTTCCTAACGACTTGAGTTTGCGGTGAGAAAATGGTTTCGTTAACGAGATCCGTGGAACATTAGAGTCCCCTGGGAGGTTAAGTAACAAAAGATTTTCTAAGAACTTAGAAGTAAAATTAAAGAATTCGAGTTTCTTATATACATCTTTGTTATTTAAAAACCATTGAAAGTGATTTTTTTACAGCGCTCATTTTAAATCGAGTTGAAGTACTTTAATTCAAAACGCATATATTTGAGGTTATTAATATTTCTGCTGAAATTATTTCGAATGGTTTGCAAGTCTTGGCAACTGCTTCGTTTGCCGTGAAAGGAGAGTTAAAAACGACTTAGAACTAGTAACAGAATATGACACTTTTAATCAGTGTACAAAAGTTTAATTCTCTCCCTAAAATTAATGAGTTTTCTTACGATTATATCTTATGGGTAATGAGGAATTGGAAATCGTAAGGATTAGTTTTAGTTTAATCGATAAATCTGATCAATATCTTTTCTTCCATTTATATACTTTTCTGAGACCATCCCCGAAATTCTTTTTTGAATCACGGTTCTTATTATTCCTTTCAGAATGTTCGTTGAAACATATCTTGAAGTATAGAATTGTATCATTTATTATGAAGTATTTATACGCTACAAAGTAAAAAGTCCTATCAAATAATCTATAAAAGCATATCTATTCTATAAGTATAATATTTAGGCATTATTATGTAACGAGTAATTTTTTATTTAAAGGTCTTTTAATTATTAGCAACAGGAATAAAAGAATAATGAAAGATTTTTTGTTACAAATTCACAAATACACACATTTGCGGACAAACACAAATTAATGAAACTGTAGGTATCATATTTTGTGTGTTTTTAATGAAACATATTTAATATATATTAAGGTTGTATTTTTTCAAATGTTATATTTATTTGATAATCTGAAATATTTATTAAATTCTGCGTTAGAAAATATAAAAATGGGAAAAGGCACATTTTGTTGTCTTTTAATGAAATTTCTATAAATAATATTTATTTTCTTCATTAACATGAAAAAATTATTAGAATGAATGAAGATGAAATTAAATGTATCTCCATATTATATTTTTGCGTTGTAAAGAAAGACTATTTACACATTGTTTTAATGTTTAAAATAATACTGAAAAGATGAATTCAGGAAAATAATCACACACACACACACACACACACACGCACGCTCGCGCGCTAGTACAAATTTCTTTCAACATGAATAACAAGTAAATTTATCCTTAAAAGAAGTCCAACTCTGAAAATATTTAACAATATTTTCTAGAAAGGATTTTCCACTTAATTTTCTACTTTGCTGATTGTGAAGTTCTATTAAGATTGAAAATTTTAGCGAACTTAATCTTATTTACGAAATTAAATTACCTCATTTATAGGGAATTTATTTTTCAGAGTTGAAATAATCTTATTTCGAAATATCTTAAGATGTATGGTTAAATAATGGGACATAAAATTTCTGCAAATAATTTTAACTGAGATTTGTGAGATAATTCACAATAATAAAATGACCTTTCATATACACAAAAATGTTTTTCTTATGTATTTTATATTCTTTTAAACACATTATATATATATATATATATATATATATATAATATTAGTTTCAAGGTTATAATTATTCGTTGTAAAATATTACTGCAAATGTAGTTTAAGATTATATTTGTGTGCTTTAGTTTAATTTGGGTCATCCTACAAAGGGGTATAATAGATTACAATGGTTAAATAAAACTCATTATGGATTCAGTTACACTTCAAAAGAAAATATTGTAAATTATACTCTAAATATTTATTCAAATTATCTTTTAGTATAACTAAAGACTATTTCATATAGAAAAATAAATTTTTTCTATTCATATTTTATCAGATGTTTATGATAGGAATTATGCTCTTCTGATTGAATGAAGAAAACATACACCATGGAGAGTTTAAAATTTATATACATGTCCCACAGTGGTGATGATTATCTCTCACTTCATAAAATTTACGACTCCTAAAAATAATCATTAAAATAGCGCACCAAGAAATAATTGCGAGATCGTAACGAAACTTACCATGAAGGTACATGTTAGGGACATATACAAATCTTTAGAAATACAGCGTGATTGCGCATTACGTACAGCCGGTAGAGGGCGTTTAACATCGATCTCCGTGGAGTATAAAACAGGTAACCAAAGCTTGTTTGAGTATTCTGAATCGTTTACAAAGGAAGAGCTGAGGTAGAAATGACATTGCACCGTTTTCAAACGCAATATGAGCAGCTGTCGCAGTTTGAGAGGGGGAGAATCATCGCATGCTGGAAGCTGGGTGGTCAGCTAGGCGAGTAGCTCGTCAATTAGGCCGCTCTGATTGTGTTGTAAGGAGGTGTTGGGACCAGGGGATCCGAGAGATGTCATTTACATGAAGACCAGACTCAGGACGCCCTCGACAGACCAGTCGTCGAGAAGACCGCCACATCGTAAGAAATGTACGCTTACATCCAACTGCTTCATCGACTGCCATCCAGGAACATGTAGCAGCTTCACTAGGGCCCCCTGTGTCTTCTCGAACCATACGAAGGCGCCTGGCTAAAGGACATTTGGAATCTCGGTGCCCATTACATGTGCTCCCTTGATGCCCACCCATAGACGCCTCCGTTTGCAGTGGTGTAGCGCACGAGGAAACTGGACTACAGCGGAACGGATCCAGGTCATCTTTAGAGACGAATCCAGATTCAATCTCAGCAGTGATGACAATCGTGTTCGTGTATGGAGACCCCGTGGTGAACGCCCCAATCCTGCCTTTGCTTTACAGCGAGACACTACTCCCACAGTTGGTGTGATGGTGTTGGGTGCAATTGCCTACAATATACGGTCACCCCTAGCATTGATCCGTGGCACCATGACAGCCCAGCGGTATGTCCATGACATCCTGAAACCACATATGTTGCCACTCATGCAAAGGCTCCCAGGAGCCATTTTTCAACAAGACGATTCTCGACCTCACACGGCAAGGGTGTCACAAGACTCTCCGCACTATTACTACCCTTCCTTGGCCTGCCCGATCCCAAGATTTGTCTCCAATCGAGCATATCTGGGATCATTTGGGACACCGAGTTGGGCATCTCACGAGTTTGAAAGAACTAGAGGCAAGGTTACAGCAAATATGTCTCAAGACGTCAAACAGAACTTGTATGCCTCAATGCCCGATCGTATCGCATGGTGCATTCGCGCTACAGGGGGTTCAACAGGGTATTAAATCCTTCGTTCTTTTGTCTTTTTCTCTGAAATAAATGATCCTTTTTCTTTGATTTTCTAATCAGTTACTTATATTAAAGTAATCATTACATATGTAAAATTTCGTTTCATTTTAATGACTCCTTCTTGGTGCGGTAATTTTTTTTTGTCCATGAGTATATTTGTTAATAACAATTATTTCATACATTGAAATTTAAGAAATTCACGGTATGAAAATTTTAATCTGATTTCAGAATTACAGTCATTTTCTAAACTTCTTTCTAAATAAGAGTTTTGCCTTTTTTGATTTGATTGATTGATTTTATTATTATCACCCTTAGAGTAACGCGAGGAATATTTTTGATGGACCTCATTATTTTGAAGCTTCGTCAAGTGATAAGAATGACACCTGAACTGTCACCCACTTTCCATATTTCCTTACAATTGTGATCATCAGTATGTATGGACATGGAACCGCGAAAGGCTTAACGTGTTTCTTTATTTGAGAGAAACGTTAGGAAAAAATAGTTCATATGGATTTTAACTTTAATTCAGAAATCCTGTTGTTTCTGCATATACTTAATCTTACAAATAATCCGTCTAACAGACTATGGACTCTTGTCAGTTTAGCGAATTCAAGACTTTCCTGTTGCGCTCTCACAATCTCAATCACGGTACCTTCAGAACTTGTAAAATGAGTTTTTTGAAGGTAATAAGCACAAATATACATTTGTTACTTTTCGAGATTTATTTAGTAATCGTCTAACAGTAGAATGTTTAGTGATAACGTACAGAAGTTAACAACATGTTATTAAAATAAATATTTAAGTTATTTTGAATATTGTAAAGCTCCCAGAAAACGCAACCAAAAGTTGGGCATGCAAAGGCAGAATTCGTATTTTCTGTCCATCTAAGAAACGCAGAATCGTAACACCCCAGAATTACTTCCCTCTGCTGTCGTAAAAAAACTTATTTAAAACAGACACGAATCATTAGTCAAATGAATAGGAAGTCAAAATGATTATAATTAAGTCATTTTTATTCAGAAGACATGTCATAACCTACTATACCTGTGGATATCCCCTATTTATGTTAGAACCTAAAGTTTAATATAAAAATTAAGTAATGTTTTTATCAGACCAAACCATCAGAATTCGTGTTCTTAGTAAATTTGGAGATGAAGGTCCGATTTATTCACCTTAACTAATCACTTCTTACACGTGTCATAACAGAAATTTTTCTTACGTTTATAGTTTTCCCTGAGTCTCTCTATTATTAACTTCGTTTTAAATTTTTCAGTGCTTGTAAATGTAATTTATGAAATCTGTTTCCTACTCTTATTCTAATCTATTATACATAAATTACTTTCATCTATTGGGAGAGATTTTCAATTCAAACAACATCATTCAAAGGACACCAAAGGAAAATCGCGATAGAGCCCTCGTTATAGAAAGTCTAAGTATATATAAGCGAGTACTACAACAAAGCTATTTGTGGAGACCACGCTTTTAACATCTTCCAAGAGTGCAAACGTTAATTTTTACCTCTTTTTCATTTTTTAATTGAAATATTCTAATACATCTCTTAATTTACGGCAGTTTGTTTGAAATAATTAAATGTATTATAAAAATATATTCACTTTTAATTTGTAGTCTGTGAGTTGAAATATTAGTTATAGAGTAACATTTGTTTATATTTAGTTATATAGGGTTAAATATTATTTTTCTTAATATTTTCTGACTTTTGAAGGATAGGCTAGGAAAAAGAATTAATATCTCGAGTCTCTCTTTCTTTTATAATTACTTAAAAATAATATAGAAAGTCCCTTTAAAGTATCGTAAATTATATCTAATATTTTTAAGAAACTTCATAATATTAATATTTCAATAATTTTATTCGAAATTTCTTTCACGGAAGGAGTACAGTAAGATGTTTTTTACGATTGTAAGCTGGAATAAACACAGTAAGACTCCTATCTTTTACGGCGATAGTAAAATTCTCCTTAGAAACCTTGTATCAGCAAAGACTTGAAATGTTATTTTTGAGTTAATACGATATAAAATGTTTCAACACAAAGCATTTTTGTTATGATAGAATGTTCACATAAAGAGATTTAGTAACACTATTTTAGAGATTTAAGTCTAAAGGAAGAAACCTGACAAATCAAATAAAAATTAGTATTTTCTATATTAATTTTGAATTTCAGGATTTATCTAAACATATGTACTCTATAAGGAAACAATTATGTTTCTTGCTTATAGTAAAATAAGTATAAATAATTTATTCACGAAGATATACCGATTGCTACTATTTAAAAGGAATTCGGTTTTATTTGATTTTTGTTAAGTTTTATCCACCAACAAGAGTGTTAACTATCCTGAATTTTATATCGTTCTGTAAAGTGTTTTGCATTTAGAAAACATATTGAACAGTAAATGATATTCAGCGGTGCAACTTAATAATTCTGACGAAGGAATGCACCGATTGGTTATAAGTTAGGGAGAATATTAGAAATAGATCTTTAAAGAGAAATAAATATATTATTATATTGTTTTAAGACTTAACACTGAGTTTCTTTAAGTAGGAATGATAAATTCGCTCATATAAATTCTTTTTCGCCGAAGTTCTTTAAAAACAACGTTGTTTTTCTCTATTAGTTTTTTTCAGTAACATTTTAATCGATTCTGCATCGTGGCAATATAGATACATATTAAGATTTTAATTAAAAACCAGGTTAAACATTAATTTGTATTAGAAAAGAATGTCACTCTTACTTATTCTCTGATTTCTTAATTGAAACCCATTTAATCTTGATTTTTTTATCTGTATTAAATTATAATCTTAATGGAGAATTTACTTAGTTTACCTCTTAGCTTGCAGTCATTTCGCATGATAGCTCTCAATTTTGTATTAGGTTCTACGGTAGCTAAGGGCTCATTTTTGCGATATCCCCCAGAGTGGTCACATGATTGCAGGGTTTTTTTCGCCGAGTGAGTTTTGAGTCCGTTTGCCACAAAGGACCCGCCGATAGCGGGACACATCAGATTTATAGAGGCTTCAAGTCCTCCAGAGGCTAAGTGGAGAAGTTTGGAGAGGGAAAGGCCAGCTCACATGCTGTCTTTGTTACTTGATCGACAAAAACTGTTGATTTGTTTCGAAGTGTTACGTTAATAAACCATCAAATCTCTATTTTCATCAATTAATGCAGCAGTAGATTATCGTTATGAATGGAAGAGTAATTTATTTGTCAATGAAATATTTCAGTTTAATAATTGCCAGTCTTTCACAGCTTTAAGCTATTGTTACATTTAAATTGATAAAATTTGTCTTTTGATTTTTGACTTCACTTGTTTTCTTTTTTTCAAATTGTTTTCTGAAATGATGCAATTTATAAAAAAATTAATTTAACTAAATTAATAATTTATTTTTTGGAGAATTTTCTGTGAAAATTATAACAAATGTTTGTTTATTTCATCGATTAAAATATTTCGGAAATTTAAAGTTGCAAACACATACCTTTGGTCTACCATTTTCCTTCATCTGGACATCAATTCTATTTTGGAAATTTTTTCTCTTCTTAGAAAAAGAACTGAAGAAAAGTATAAAAAACTATATTCACGTTTAATAGTAATCATGGCTTATTCTAAAAAAAAAAAGAAAGATTTTTTATCACAATTTATGTTCCACTCCGTAAATTTTCATGATAACACAAAAACATCAAAGTTGATATGTAATTTTTCTAGCTCTCAGGAAACTGAAAGCTGCTTAAAAACATTACTTTATTAGAAGTCCTGTATTTAATGTTATCATCAAAAGAATAAATAAAATGTCTAAGAAATTATGAAAATCATTACGAATTCTATTATTTATTATTTTGTTCTTTCTGTGAAAAAGTTCTTAAAAACTGAAATGACTGATAACATTCATTCTAATACTTTGGATATAGGATTTCGTGTGAGTAATAGTTTAAAGGAGTAGGGTAAGAGTTTGTTGCTACATCATATGTACTGCAAATATTTTAGTGAATCTGATATTTCTAAAATTATGAAAGAAGGATGATACAACAGTGATCAAAATGGAGAAAAAATATTTTGTTCACCTTTCAGATTTTTTTTAAAGATATTGATGTATTAATTCCTTGATTTGAGAAAAATTCATAAGCAAAATATAACATTGAAATTAGGTCAAAAACTTTGTGTCAAAGAAAACATTCATATTTAAAAGATGTACATAAGTAAAAAATTCCTTTGTTATTTGTATTTATTAGTCATAAAGTAATTAATTCTGAATTATAGACTGCCAGGTATAACACATAAATCCTTTAAATGATAAATTGCTACGAACAATACATAAATCATTTTAGATTGGTTAATTGTTTTAAATATGTTCATATGGTGTAATATCATTTTTCATTCATGTATATTTAATTGAATACCAAATTATGCTAGTGAGGATGTAATAATAGATTTTAAATGGTATTAAAATTAGAACTCATTAACATTGAAAAATTTCATGTGTAGCAGTTATTTAATTTTCGTTATTCAATTCATATGGAATTTGTAATAAAGCTATTTAGTTATTGCATGAGAAAACCTGCCTTTATCTTTAACATTATCACGTATGCACTAGACATAAAAAAGATTTTATTCAAAACAGAAATGACTGCAAAATATATCATTTTTTTTAAAGCTGATCGATTGATTGTTTATCAACGTTGCACTTAGAAGAAAAACTGAGGTTATTCTCGACGGACCTTTTAATTTTGAACTCCGGTTAGATGAAATTTTTCTCGAAGGAATTAGAAGTACTACGGTAGTTAAAAAAGAACCTGTATTGGGAATGGGAAATGGAAATGGCATATACATAACTCACAATAGTATTGTTCAGTGATCACCCTTCCTATTTTTAAGAGACCCATATGTATGATACCCTGAGCATCTAAAAAATTTCTTCGTGACTTTTCCAGTCATTGAGGTGGTCTACACTTTTTATGGAGCAGATTCACCGAAAGCATTCTATTATTTGATTGTTACTTGACTTCCGGTGCATAGCTAGAAATCTAGGTATAATCAACAGAGACAACTCGAAGCAAAATGAGGACGAAAACTCGCTCCATCAACAATCACAATTTGATTTGGCAGCAAATGGATACCAAGTTAAAACTTATCTGGGAAACAATATCAGTTCATTTTGACACAGTTTAATAGATAGCAGCACACGATAGTTACACCAACCTGATTTAGAAACACAATTTTCCGTCAAAAACAGAGATATTTATTAAACTAAACTCGTAAGCAATATACAAAATAATGTTCAAAATAGTGTCAGCATTAAAATTACCGAAGGATAAACAATGAACAATATTTGGATGAATGCTTTAAAATAAAACTAATCTTCACATATTGGGTTGTTTAAATCTATTTATTTCATGCACTATTTTTCGCAGACACAATCGCTAGTCCGAATGTAATCTCATTTATGTTTTGATTCTAAAAGGATTTAAGTTATGCCACCTTTTAGATGTTTTAAAAAGATGCTGTTATCTCCAGTCTGTTTTAAATTGCTTTAAACAAGCGGTGAGTATGAAGAAAATGTAAAATTTGTTAAAATTATACTTAAAATATTATATTGGATATAATAATGTTTCCGCATAAACTCTTAACAACGATATGACCTTTTTTTATAATTGCTTATTATAATAATATAAATGAATATTCTTTAAGTAAGAAAACTATTATTATTCATATTATTTATTTATTTATTTGATAATTATCTTTGAAAAAAATACTTGAATTAAAAGTTATTACTGTGATTTAGTATTGTTCTAGTGTTTAAAAAATCATTGGAATTATTTGTCTTGTTTTGGTGGGGGGAAGAGTCTAAAAATTATTTTTTAGCCGATACAGTCAGCCATTCTTCGGCAGGATATTGTGGATTTACGTTCTTTAGAATCAATTTTGTTCATTTTGAAATTTTCGCATTCCGTGAAAGTAACATGTATGGTACAATTGGTTGTTAATCTCCTTACAAAGTTGAACTGAATTAAGAATAATCGATTATTTTTTAAAGCAGAGAACGCGTAATAAGTCCTGATATAAATTTATCACCGTAGGAATGAGAGAAAAAAATGATTTTGATTCCCTAATCGAATAATAAAATATAAGAATGAAATGAAATAAAACTTTTCTTAAAGAAATTTGTGTGATTTAAATCAAATGAACACTTAAATTAAATTTGTTATCAATGCAAGATAAATTTCTAAGTTTTTTTTAAACATAACTTTAGTTAGCCTCATAAGAAATTAATTCTACTGAAAGAAAAGTAATTTCAATAAATTTTTTTAAAAAAATAGCTTCCTAAAAATAATAGAAATTAGTTCGGTTTTCATCTGTTGGACAATTTTCAAATATATATTAATTTGAAAAGCTTTATCGAGAGACGTGACTTTAATACAAAATATGAGGAGTCTTTATTGCCAATTACCTTTCATTTGTTTTATTGTTTCCAAATAGATTTTTTCTTGAATTTTTGATGTGAGTGAATTAGAGTTAACTTTTTCGTTTTTATCACAATCGTTATTGTAATTTATAGATTCTGGGGATGAAGCTATTTTGATATTATTTTAAATTAATGGCTTAAGACATTGAAAAATGTCTTGTTAGAAGCAAATATTTATTTGAAGAATTTTTGGAGTGCTTAGGTAAAATTAACGAGGATGGATCTTTCTGCTAGGATTCTATATTTATTTTTAAAAAGTGTATTTGGTCTGTTTCAAAAATGGGTTTCATCAAAAAGTGTTTTTGATTGTAACTAGAAAATGATTTTTGTACAAAAGCTTCTTCAGAACAATCCTTTTCAAAGGAAACTAAAGGTATTCATTTTTCAAAAAGTAACGCAATAAATCGCACACAATCATAATAGTTAAAATATTTCTTGTAAACATAATGGAAAGGCTCTATAACGAATTAATATTCACAAATTTTGTTTATTGAAATCGAATTTTTCGTTATGAGTATAATTACTAAAATCTTATAATATTTTTAAAATAATTTTCTCTATTTTTCATGTAATATTATTGAAAACGGATTGTATCTGAACAAGACTTTATTTTTCACACGGAGGATCATAATGAAACTTATAGTTCCCTTAGATATTACAAACCTGGTAGTTTATTTTCATTAAATTATGATGTATAACATAATTATAAAAATCTGTCCTGATTCCAAACTGTCATTCCTTGGGACCTATAAAGAACTGCAACAGTATCAATATATTTGCTCAGTTGTCAAGGAAAGTATTGTCATTTTAACACAAACAATTATAAAATTATGTATAATCTAAATAAATAATGATATACACAATGAGAAAATACAGCAATAGTTCCATTTGCTTACCAGAAATCAATAATTATCGGATAAAAATAAATGTTGCAAAGTTACTTCTAGGTAAGAGCTTCGAGCATTTTCGTTGTCTAAACTAATACGAACTAAATGTGAATTATTTTGAGGCATGCCATTCAAAAGGGATTTGTACGCATCAAAATTGATAAATAAGTTGTTCAAGGAAGCTATTAAGCCTGGTGGACTTAGAAGAGATTTGAGGTACAATGTACTACATTTTGTCACGGATTGTTTTGATGACTGATTTTCTATAGACCCTGAAGATAAGGAAGACGAACCATAATAATTTAGGATTGGAAAGGTATATTAATAGCAGTAGGAGTGCCCTACTGATGGGTAATTTTAAATTCCTTATGCTCCTCTATATAAACACAAGTTATAACACTTTCACTATTTAAGCTATTTAAAAAAATGAAGCACCTAATTATTACAAGAATAAGATAATATCTGGAACAAAGTACTTATGAAGCTATTTTATTTACAAAAGATTACTTTAAATGGCGTGTATTTCATTATTTATTATGTTTATTAGAGGTAATATTACTAACAAAGTTTTTTACTAATTTCATTTCCTTTTCTAGAACGTAGCTATGGTAGCCAAGTGGTCATGGCTGTGGGCTCGAAGCTGACGGTTTTCGTCGAGTCACGGGTTCGAGCCTTGATGCCACTGAAGACCCGCCGTTAAATCTGTCGGGGCCCAAAGTCTTCCCGTTAGGAGGAAGGATTTCCGAATCAGGTGTCATCCTCGTCACTTGACCGAGGTTCAAAATTACGAGGACCGTTGCCAATAGCCTTGGCCAATACCCTTTGGGTATTCTGCCAATAGCCCTCGTGTTGCTTCTAGTGCGACGTTAATAAAACCTAACTCTCTTCTAACACATCAACGAATATGTGTGGATTCATATTATTTTTTTTTATCTGAGCAAGCGATGCAGTAGTAAATTAGATTTTAATAAAATATGATTTATTGCAAATATTAGGAATATTTTTAGAATTTAAAATATGATATCTCCACGTATGAAGTTTAAATATGAAGTTACGTTATTTCAAGGTCTATCAGATTATATAATAATATCTGAACCACGAAAGAGAGCTTTAGCTTTGTATATTAAAAAGAAAGATCATTGCTTTAAATATTGTGTGCTCCATTTTATGTCAATCTCGTGAAATATTTTAAAGATTTTTTAGTAGAGGTTTCTGTATTATTTCCACTGTAGGCTTTAATGATCTGGGTTTTGTTTCTACCTAAGCGGAGAAGATATTATCTCTCAAACAGGCATATTTTGAAGGACATAGTAATATTTTTTTGTCCGCTGTAGGTTCTTAGTTTCATCTCTGAAGATTTCATTCAATACCAGATACACAATCAATCAATCCATCTTTAGTGGCTAAAGATTTTATTTATTTTTAACAGCCGCACAACACACACAATTAATACAATATTTAAAACTCACTAACACTAAACATTTAACTGTTGTTTCATGCCATTTTTGTTTGTCATGCTACAGGTCATAGCCGCCATTCTCCCCTCTCCATTGTTGTTCAGTTCTGTCTCTCCTTATATCGATGGCAGCGCCACCTATATAGTTTTCTTTTTTTTAGTCCGGTGAATCTGACATCTAATGAATAATTGAAATAATAGATAATTGAAATTGTTGATGCTTTCGAAATATATGCTCTATTATACCACACTTAATAATAGAGTATGATTTTACGGCTTACTAACTTGATATAGACAAACAATCCGATTATAAGCGATAAAGAAGTAGATTAAGGGTAAACAAATATGAGAATGAGTAATAAAAGACTAATACATATTCTATCTGTTTCCTTTTTTACTGCAGAGAACTTTACAGAAATACAAAATTGGTACAGAGTCAACACAAATAATTATTTATTCACGCATCAAGAGTTTTAAATTTAAGAAATTATTCTGTAATGATAAGTCTTCCGTCGTCAAAATGTGAATAAGTTTGAATTTCATGTAAACGAATTTTCATATTTTTTTTTACATGTTTTAAAATCGTTTCTTCGCTTTTTCTATTTCTGATATTAAAATCTGCAAAGAAAATAAAGTGCTTTTGTTCATGAATGTAAATAACTGCTTTTCTTAAAAAATTGAAAAAAGTACCTATCATTTAAGATATAACTTTTTCGAAACCTAGGGTTTATTTTTTAATAACATTCAACTTTTTAAAATATTTTATTCTTATATTTCATCAATTTGTTATTAATAATATATTTTTTGTACAAGTAAATTAAAAAAAATTGTAATAACTTTATAAAATTCATATGGGAAATAGTAAATTGTACTTTAAAAATAGATTTGTACATAGCTTTTCAAATCGTTAATATATTGCCAGATCTTACTCTGATTTAATCTTGAAACAGAAGTTAAAATAATTTTTTTAAGGATTGTTTTGAATTGCACTGTGTGTATATAAATTAACGTAACAATTGAATAAATTAGAATTGTCTAACAAACTATAAATATTACTGCTTCTATGAAATTTAAATAAAAAAAACAATTATTAACTGCAAAAGAAGATTTAATAACAGGGAAATTATTCTTATATTTAAATATAATTTAGAACAGAAGCATCATACATATAAATATAAGAGTTTGTTACTCATTTTATTCTTTTGTCATGCAAATTATTTGGAAGGAAAATGATAAGAGAGTATTCAAATTCGAACAAATAAGGAGTATAACTAAAATAAGTTTGCTCAGTTTTGAATACAATGGCACTGAAGCACTCAAAAGTAATAATACATGGATAAAATCTGTAATTTAATGCTGTATCTATGCTTTAATAAGTTGGAAATACATGAAATTTTGAATTAATTAATTTTTCAAA
>BMAW01003025.1:613180-623381 GCA_019974015.1 Nephila pilipes
ACATTGTACTTCATTTCCAGTTACGTATTGCTGTATCGCAAAGTGATTAACAAAAAGGTGTTATGTTGATGAATAAAAAAATATTGCAAAAAAATTAATGTTGTTTTTCAATGAGGTCGGAGTTATTGATTGATGTATATATATATATATATATATATATATATATATATATAATCACTATGTATATTCATATGTATGTATATGTATAATGATGAGTAAAATTATTGACATAAAAATATAATCAAAAAAGATGAGAAGCTATTAGAAATAACTATTACGTAAATTTATTAGAATTAAGAGACAACAAGTAGTAAAATAAGGTAAAATCATATTCAAAAGGAATATTAGAGAAATAATTATAATAAACAAAATATATTGATGAAGTAATAAAAATTCTAAAAAAAAGGCAATTAAAAAAGCTTCAAAGATGGGTACTAAAAACATATGAAAAAAATAAAGGGAAGTCATATAAAAATAAATAAATAAAAAAAAGGATGGAAATAAAGTTATAAAAATGCTGTCACAGGCTATGAATCATGATGCTCGGTTATACATACAATTACAGGATTCAAATAAGTACACTCAGCTATTACTTTATAATTTAAAAATAGCTCATTATTAAAAGTCAATAAACATCATGAAGAAAACATGTAAAAAAGAAAAAATATAAATATTCAATACAAGAGCAAAAGACAATTAATACAGATAATCATCCACTGCTTTGAGATTTCAAAACAGAAAAGTAAACTGCAATAAATGTTATAGGAAAGGATTATAATCTTACTAAAAAGACACGTAAGCGAAGAAAACTTTTTACTTTTATTTTTTACAAATGACTGGCGAGATGGTAGATGAAGTTATATTTGAAGCTAATAAAAAGAAAATTAATAACCAGCGACAATATTTACATTCAAAAAAGTCAGAATTTAAAATTATTCAAAAATAATTAAGCTCAAAAGAAGACTATATAGTAATTACATATTTTAAGAGATATTTAGAAAACTTGTAGCATAACACATTTTTTCCATTTTATGATTTTAATATTTTAGACAGACTTTCAGAAAAGTTATGGGAAAATTATCCTGAATGCAAATTTGGTGGAAAATTCAATAAACTATTACACAGGACTAATGAACTCGCATTTTTTTTATTTCGATATACAAAATATTATAAAATCTTTCTATAAATTCTAATACATATATTACTATTCCAAAAGAGTACCTTTTTTCACTAAAAATTATAACTGTCATTTCTATCCTAAATATTATTACAATTTTTATTACCCATAATATTTAATTTATATTTTAATTTTAAGTATCAAGAATATTATTAGCAGTTTGAAATAAATTTAAATAGGTAGAATGAAAACATAAATTAGGCTTAACATCTGGATTAAATTTATTTTGAATATATATATATATATATATATATATGTAGACAGTGGGGTGATGGAGATTGTTCATCCCGAATCTACGATGGTTTGCTCTTATGCATAGGGCTGGTTGTCTAGGGGGGTAATTTCGGATTCCATGTAATGTTGATGATATTCAAGGATGAAGCTTGCAGTAGCTTTACTTGTTTATTAGGAGAGATGATGAAGAGTGAAAAGTATTTACACTATGATATATATATATACAGGTAGTAAACAGTTCTTCCAAGACGGATAGATGACTGCCTCATTTAACCCATATTGGCGATGGGTGCTGGAACGCGCTCGGGTGTTTGAACTTTACTTCCGACGCGGGTAGCGAAGAAGAGAAGCGGAAAAAGTGGCGGCAAGAGAGAGAAGAGAAGAGAGCGAAAACGAAGTGTCACTTCTTTTTGTTCTGGGATAGGTGGCGCGGTATGAGCTTATCATATGACTCTGATTCGTGGCGACATCCATTGAGTATCGGAGGAACTGGTTTTACAGTAAATTGGAAAATAAAATTAATTGCTTAATAATTAGCTGGAAAAAATCCTATATATATATATATACGTTTTCATTGTTTTTCCTGCCTTGGTTTCCACTTATTCAGGATTTGAACATTATCGTCTTGCTATTTGTATTTGTTGTAACTACTTTCAGACATTTGATATCTTTCTTAATTGCCTTGTAATTTAATTTTTTTTTGTAATTAAATTTTTTTTCTTTTGTTCTAGGTTTTTGTAAATAAAATATTTCATTTTTTTCATTCTTTTTCTATAATGTAAAAATTGACTTGCAAATTTTCTTTGTAATTTAAAAAATTAGTTATTTGTATTATATTGTTATATTACAGCAATATTGCTCACACACACACACACACACACACACATACTGCTGAACATTAAAATTGTTATACCAAGAAGGAAAGCAAATACAAAAAAGATATTTATAGTTACTTAAACAGTACAGCATGTCAACAAATTAAATTTTCAAGCAGTTTGGAGGTTTATAGGGGTGTAAAATTAGTGCAAAAAGCTGTCATTCCTGGTAGCTAAAATGGCTCTTACCCGTTTAGGATGCATTCGAATTAGACTTGATTGACAGTAACGGGCAACTCATTCCAAGCAGTTTCGAGTCTATGCCACACTCCATCAACCGTATTATCTTGAAAGGGATAGTAGGCTAACGACCCATGACCAAATGTTTTCAATGAGTGACCGATTTGGAGATGGTCCAGGCTAGGAAAACAGAGAGACAATCGAATATCTTGTGTCTCGAGGAAGGTCAGAACACGACTTGCATTATCTTGATGGAAGATGGTGTTTGGCTGGCATCAAAGAAAGGGCGACAACAACTGGACGTAAGATGTCAGAAATGTACTTATCTGCGTTCACACTACCGTGACCCCGAACTGTAGATGTACGTGTCGTGTACTCAATGGTTACCCAAACCATCACACTAGGTGCAGGGCCCCTGTGCCGATATCGATTGCAAGCAGGTGATGAGCAGTCTCCTCGGAGCCTTCAGACACATATACGGCCAACAGAATACAGCACGCAGAACCGGAACTCTTCTGAAAAGACGACATTGGTCACTCCTGAATCCAGATTTGTCGATCGGTGTGCCAGAGTCGCCGTCTTTCTCTATGCTGCATTGTCAAGAGAAGCCGAATGAACCGTTGCCTTGCTGACAGTCCACGCTGCTTCAAACATCGTCACACAGTATGAGCGGATAAAAGGCGGCTTCAAACAATGGTCCGTGATGTGTTTGTACTGTTTTGAAGGACTGAATACACGATATGTCTTTCCTTTCGGACGTTAGTCATGGGAAGGCATGGAGATCCTGGATGCCATTCAGTATGGCCTTCATCAACCCGTTGATTATATATTTGTATGACAGTGGTTTGATTTTGACCAGTGTGATGGGCCATATCATGGAATGATAATCCACACTCTCGATAGGCAGCAATCCTGCCTCTATCGAATTCTGATATTTGCTGGTAAGAATTTCTTCTTATTCAAGGCTTAACACGATATTCTTGGCAAACTACTACTTTAAAAAACGCTTTCCGAATGAGAAATCCACTGCACAACTTTTCTTATATCAATGCTTATGATGTTGTTTCTCCCTCTTGCGTCGTCTGAATGCGTTGAAATGCTAATCATTTGCATATCCTAATCTCTTCTTCCAATCATATGATTTTCACGTTCATCAGATCATTTCTTCCTGGTCTTACAATTTAACGGCGTGAGCAGTGTTTGCATATATATATACACATTTAACCTCTAAGTTAAATTTTACGCCAAGTTTCTTACCAATCCGTTGGATGGTCTTCAAATCCGTCTCAAAAGTGAAGGGGACATTTCTTGAATTCTCTTTTCTTCACTGGTGACATCTCTGTAAATCCATTCCTTTATTAGAGAAGTGTTACATGGAAGCATTAACTACTGTTCGTAACTTCCCTCTCCATCTTCCAGTTAGGCGAATGTTACTGAAAATGAATGTTACTGACAGGCGAATGTTACACAAAATTTAAGGTAAAAAATTGTGTTACACAAAGTGTGAAGTTTGAAAAAAAACTCTTGTTTAAAATACTCGTTTTTTTTTATCGCTGTTTTATAAGAACCGTCACTTTTAAGATTTAGACCTATTATTTTTAGTATATTTATTTACTGCAAAATTTATAAAGATTTAGTATGATATTTTTGTTAAAATTTTCTTAAATAATATTTAAATTTGGTAGGATAAGTTAGTTTTAATAAACTTCTTTAACTATGTAAAATCAATCAATCAATGAATATTTTTTGGTGGTTAAAGCATAATATTATCGTGCCATATTAGAATTGTATTTTCTGGAATTAAATGTTTTTTGAAGTAAAAATTTTGCACATCTTTTTAGTTAAATTTTTTTTAATATGTAAAAATGTGTAGAGATTATTTTTAACTTCATACGTTTATTTTTTAAATGTATTTGTTTCTTTGTTTTCTTTTTCTATGGTTAAATTAATGTTCAATTTTAGGACATTCGATTATTCTTGGTCTATACCATTAAAGATAACGTAATTCATGAAATTGTGACTTTTGGATTTATGAAAATAGTTTAAATAGCAGACTACTGTATTCATGCAAGATGGAGCAACTCCCCACATTGGGTGCGTAGTCAAAGAACTACTTCCATCTAAATTTTGTCGATATTCGTGTAATATCCAGATATTTTCCGGATGCTTGGCCTTCTCGTTCCCCCGACTTAAGTTCTTGTGATTTCTGGAAGTGAGGATTTGTGAAAGATCGTATTTATGGAGGAGGAATTTAGACTTTATCTCAGTTAAAAGTCAATATTATACTAAGTGTTGCTGGAATCTCTCGAAATTTTTTTTTCGCGCTGGCATTGAATACGCTTTTATACGATTTAGACACGTAATTGATGTGGATGTAATGGAGCACACGTTGAACACATTCTGTAATTGAATAAATTTTAATGATTCAGACAGATTTTTTGTCTTAGTTCAGGTGTCACAATTTACCTTGGTGATCAAAGTGTGAACTATTTTTTTTATACTAGAAATCGTTATCCCATGGTCCATACAACACATCAAAATTCATTAATTAGAATGGGTTCTAAATGGGTCAGAATAGTGTCACTTTAATTATAACACACACTCACTCTCTCTGTATATATATAAAGAGGAACATTAAGAAAATTAAATATAACACTTTCAAGTTCTGAAATTGGGTTTTGAAATAATTGCTGATTAAACAATATTTTACAGGTACCAAACGATCCTAAAAGAAAAATGTTATAACCTAAAAAGGAAATTCCTTAAATTCCCAAAAACAAGATGCAGGAAAAAAACAAAGTAAAATGTATATGTTGACAAAGAAATTAGTGCAATTTGTATCCAATAAAAATAAAAAAAAAAGAATTTAAACGATAAACTAACTAGATAAAAATTATAAAAACTTGAGACACCCTGGATAGCAACAATTTGTTCAAGAATCTTTCTCTTAAGTGAAAATTTTCCACTCAGAAATGTACCGTAATACCCTCTTTGGAAATTAAAAAAAAATACTAATTCAAGTAAAATAATGAAAACTTATAAACGAAAAGATTTCTGTATTATCGGGAGGAAACAAACTAACAAAAAAATGCATAATTTATAATTATTATGGTTTAAGTTAAACATAGTAAAATTCCAAAAACCGAACGAATAGAAAGTAAAATTGCAGGAAATGGTGATATTTGAAAACTAATACAAGTAAATGTAAATATTCTGCATTTTAGTCACAAGTCTAAAATTACATAAAATATAAAAGCAAATCATACTTCTAAAATATTTAGGCTTAATGAACTTCCTCAAAAAGTTACTATACGAATCTTAAAGGACAATATATATCCCTTTTAACTTGTATATTACTAGAAATTTTATTACTTTCTATTTTGTTTTATAAAAAATATCAAAATAATACACTCTATTTATGTTAGCATTAGTTTGTAATGTGATTTAATATTCATCATGTAAAGATAAAGAATGCTTAACATCTTTTTATTATTAGTTTGGAAGAAAATAACATCAGCTATATATATATATCGAGGTTTCTTAAAATTATTATAATTAGAATTATTTTCATATAAATAAATAATAGTTAAGCATTACTTGCAAATCCACCTTGCGGTATGTCTTTAATCTTATTATTGAAATATATATAAATTTTCTTTATGACTAACATAATTAAACAATGAAATTGTTTGTTTGTAATGTTCGTTTTATATCAAATTTCTTATAAATCTCATTTGGAATCTTAATAAGATTTTCCATGCCGATAAAATTAAAAAAGTCTGCAGAATCGAATTTTAAATAGCGCAAATCTGTTATAAAAGGCAATAATCTTCAACTTATCTGTAATATTTTGTATCTTTTTTTGTAATTTTTTTTACCAGCAGAGTAACTTACAGGGTGTTTCGAGACTCACAGGTAAAAATTTAAGGGGTGATAGAAAACATAAACAAGCAATTTTCACATATAAAGCGGAGAGCAAGTGGTATATTATTAGATAGCGTTGTAATGAAAAGCATAAAGCGGAAGTTTTCTCATACATCGTCATTTCTACTGTGGATTTCAGGAGACATGACGACGTACATAGATGGGAGTCATGGTCGCAGACTCGCAGCTGATGGCTTTCGTCGAGTCGAGGGTTCGAGCCTTCATGCCACTTAAGACCCGCCGTATAGCCAGGGCTAAAGCACGTTAAATCTATTGTGGCTCAAAGTTCATCCTTGGCGTGGTGTGGAAGTTAGTAGGGGAAGTGTCAAATCAGTTGTCATCCTCGTGCTTGACCGAGACTCAAAATTATGAGGTCCTTTGCCGATATCCCTCGTATTGCTTATAGAAGCAAATTAATAAAAACCAATTAATCAATCAACGTACAATAATCAGGTAAAGGCCATGCCTTCTGAAATCTACGGTAGAAATGACGATGTGCATCCCATGCCTCCTGAAATCTATGGTAGAAATGACGATGTATAAGAAACAAGCGCTTTATACTTTCCATTACAGCGCTGTCTTTGCGGGTCAACGTTTGCGCTCTCCGCCTATGCATTGTATGGTGAAAATTGCTTGCTTAGATGTTTTCTTTTATCCATTTTGCCCATGAGTTTTGAAACTCTTATATGTTTTTCAATCGTCAACAACTCCTCTGAATTTAATAGGACTTTCATTGAATTTAATTGCTAAAAGGAAAGCTAATTCAACGTTATTAACGTTAACACCAATTTCTTATTAAATGCAATAATTCTATTAGAAATTTTTTGCTCACTATTCTGAATGAGTTTTTATTCTCAAGATGGTTATCAACTGAATCTTGATTATTTTTGTACATAATAGAATAATTTTTAGGTACTTTATCTACATAAGTAATAATAAATCTGCCCTGGAAATTTATAATAGCCTTTTTTTCAATTAGTCAACTAAACATCCTCATTATTATTGATATTTACTTATTTTCTAAAGATCAATTTTTTTATCATAACGATTGGTCATTAAACTCTCTCTCTCTCTCTCTCTCTCTCTCTCTCTCTCTATATATATATATATATATATATATATTCTCTCTCTTTTTCTCTCTCTCTTTATATATATATATAAAGAGAGAGAGAGAGAGAGAAAGAGATTGAGGCTCTTCTCTGCAGTGGTTCTCTTGTGAAGGAAAATGGATTTAGAGATGTTACCAGTTTAGCAAAAGCGAGTTCAAACAATAACCCAATGATCCCTTTATCTTGATGATCATTTGGAGATTTGACTAGAAACTTGGCAACTTTACGACAAAGGAAAAGTACGCGAAGGTGCTGGAACCTAGATGAAATATTGATAAGTAGAAAGTTATGGACTTTTTATGAATTTTCGGTATGACGTCACATCTGGCCGGAAAAGGGATAAATACGCCAAGAGCTACAATCAATGAATGAATGAGTTCGTGTGTGAACGAAATCAGTTTGTTTGTAGAGTCTGCTTTGTAGACCGATCGGGGAATTGTGGTCGAGTGAATCTGCTGATAATTCGATCTGATACTGACGGAACTGTCGTAGTCTGTCTTTGGAGTCTCTGTTGCAGAGATCGACTGAAAGCTATCGGCATTTGTAGTGAAGTGTGCCGGATGAATTTGCAAAGAAGCAGCGTGTATCTACCGGAAATTGTCGGATCCTGCCCTGGAAGGGTAGAATCTTACTGCAGAGGTTGTCTGCAGTGAGGACTAATAAGCTGGCGATCTGAACGTTACTGAAACAGCTGTGAATGGCCTTAAAAAATTTTTTTTCCTGCTTCTGCGTCACTAAACTATGAAAGTGTGTGTGTCACTTAATTGTGTATTTTTTGTACAACTGTTATTGTCCGACCTGTACAACCTATGTGTTGTACTGAAGATTTACGAATAAAGCGGATTTGATTTTCCCTCTCCACACACTCTCAGTGAAGAAAATTTTCGTAGCAATACATACATACATTCTCCCCCACAAATATATACTGACGATATAATTAATATCTGTTACAGTAGAGATAGAAAAAAAAATTCAAACCTCTATAAAACGGGTAGGAATAACTATAAAAAGTAAAACGCTCTGAGTGAAAGAAAAGCTTTGGAAGAAAAAAAAAACGCTTTGTATTCTTTCTTGATAGTGAAAAGCGATTATTTATATACAGTTATCGTTGTTGTTTAGTTCATTGTTGAATTGAAAAGGACGTTAGCGGATTCTATGCTGCATATTTATAATTAATACTATTTAAAATATTAAAACATCATCATTTGGTTAATTGAGCATTTAGTTGGTTCTAAAGTTTGTATGTAGTATGAGTTGCGAAATATTTGAAGAAATTTTGACAGAATAATTCTAATTAAAAAGTAGATTTTTATCTTTATGCTTTTCTTTGTCCTAGAAAAGAGGCTCCCCCCCCCTTTAGGTAGGATATCAATTGCTCGAAATTCCCAAAACGAATTCTAAATACAATACCAGCAAATTACTTCTGAATTTTTATTATGCACGAATTAATCAAATGATAAAATTATTCTAGACATTCTGTTAAATTCCCATTTCCTTTAGTTGCATATATCGAGATGTTTGGCCATTAATTTCAAAAGCAGTTTAGTGGGTTTAATGAGATTTTGCGGAAGAAGGGACCGGTCCTAAAAATTGCATCTTTTGACCTCTTTTGTGTATGATAATATTATGCAGCTCATTCTATTTACGGAGAGTGAATGAACATGATTTAAACCAGTGATTATCACAAACTCCTGTGATTAAACTACGTTCTTTGCATCACTTAATGACGAGTCCTCGACTGCTTCGTTGAGTTTTTAAATTTAAATGCTTGACCATGAGTTTTCAAGATCAAGAAGAAAACTTTGTACTCATTCCGTTTTTTAAATATTGTATATTTCTTTAAAACATTCAAATTTTTAGTAGCAATTTAGTGCTCCAGTTAGGTTACGAGATAAGGCACGATAATCGAGGGAAAAAAAAGCCCAAAATAAAAAAATATTGTAATATAAACAATGTTGGATTTAAGAAGTAATATATATTTCAGAATAATACGAATTTTCGTATATTTAGAAGAAAATTTGTAATGAGAATTATTTTGTTATTAAGTGTTTTGGTCGAAAACATTGAAACAAGACAATAGAAAAACTTTTAATTTCCTTGTAATTGAAAAAAAAAATTACTTAAATGTAAAGAGAAACTGGAAAAATAATCGACTTTTCATTTACAATGTTCATTCATCTTTTTTACTGAAAAATATGAACCAAATCTCAGTATTTTTTAAACCAAAGATCTGTTTTTCAAAGACGGAATTATTTTAAATGAATGGGATGTGTTCTCCAGTTGTGTATAGAAAAAACAAGCCTTATATATTGAATCCCTTATAAAAATGATATAGTGAATACAAATTTAATTCTTAATTACAGTGAAAAATGTTTATGTATTATTTAAGTATTTTAAAGCTCTTTAGCTTGTATTTCTAGAACTAAGCAGGGTCCCATATGGTAAACTTTGTAATGTGTTCCAACTTCTTTACTGGAATAAAAAAAACTAATATCAATTTTTTCTCGATTCCCTAACCTAGAAATAATTCTTTAACAATAGGAGAGCAAAGAGTTGTATTAACTTTTAATTTCAGTTTGGAAGAAGTCTTTGGACCTGGTTCACAACATAAAAATTATTTTATCTGTAAATTGTTTTTCCCTCTCACGTACTACTCAATTCCGTTATATATATATATATATATATATATATATATATATATA
>BMAW01003025.1:623481-676206 GCA_019974015.1 Nephila pilipes
ATATAAATTGCGTGTATTCTGGGGTAGGTGAACCAAGACATAAGACATAAGGGAAGGAATTTGCAGAGTCAACGTTAGTTGTGATGATCCATTGTTCAGAATAATCTTCTTGCAAACTATTTTTCTATCACAGAGGAAACTTTAAGTACTGAGATTACAAGGACGCTTATGATCGAGGCATTTCCAGTAGATAGATGAGTGTACCAGGGTTATGAGGATCAGACTGAAAAGAGTTGGTTGGTCCCTTCCCGAATCGCAGCGGACAAGCACCTACACTCGTCTACCCGTACACCGACTGTAACAAAGATGGTTTCAAGAAGAAAAGTGAAAGATGTTAGTACACGTAGACCCGCAGGTTACTTCCGTTGACATTTTGTTGGACATTATTAATGCAACTATATCGAGCAGAGCCATTATTCGCCTATTGGCATCCGGGTGCCTACATTCATGCGTCCTTTAAGAAGGTGTCATTAAGTCAAAAGCTCAGGTGATTCCGTTTGAGATGGTGTCGGGTTAGAGCCATGTGGACTCTGGAACGGCATAATATGGTGTTTTCAGTTAAGTCACGCTTTTGTTTAAACAATGATAGCCACTCGGAAGGATTCTGGTGGCAACCTCATGATAAAGCCAATCTGCCCGCAACTTTGAGCTCCATACTGCGTGTATCTGACGCTAAATTTGTTTTATTTGCAGCGAACTGTTCGGCTATTCAGATTTTTGAAAAAAACATTTGGTATTAGACCAAAAATGACCCTAGTTGTGATAATTATGGCAATTTGCACAATTATGCATTGGACAATTGTGACAATTATGACAATAGTTTAAAACAGTTATTTCTATGGACATTTTCTTATTGTGCAAGTTTCTAAGTCAATCTTAGGTGCGGATTTTTTTTGGAAAGATTTGAATTATTCATTTACATAAAATATGTTGACAAATTGATCGTTTAACTTTCTTGACGGTGAATGTAAAGTTCTCTCAAGGTCTGTGTATTGGATCCATGATAATTTTAAGAATACACCATACCATAAAATATTTCATAAATTCTCAAATATATCTTGACCTATCCTAAATCGAATACGAATTAAATCTTCCACTAATCACTCTAAAATCACTAAAAGACCTCCGGTATTTATTAAACCTCTCAGACGTTCGCTTGAAGAATCCAAAATAGTGAAATTTGAGCTAGATTCCTTGTTAGACAAAGGCATAATTCGAAAGTCTAAGAGCCAAAGAGCTAACCCGAGTTATCTTGTAAAGAAGGAAGACCACACTTGGCGAATATGCGGTGATTTCAAAATCTTAAACACAGTCACAATTCAGGATGAGTATATTCGTCTTATAAATAGGATTTTATTATGGTACTGTGCGGTAAAACTACTTTTTCTGTGCTGGATTCGATTAAAACGTATAACTAATTAATCAATCGATTATTAAAAAACTAGCTGTTACAAAAATTTTAGGACTTTAGAAACACATTCGTATGCCATTCAGTCTCAAAAATGCTGATCAAACCTTAGAACGCTTTATAGATGAAGTAATAAGCGGTAAAAATTATTACGTTTATTTTGAAAGCATTCTTGTCACTTCTGAAAATTTTGAAAGACTCTGATAGATGTTATGCCACTGAACAGTGAACAAATGTTATTCCCATAGTTTTGTCGAGTATACGTTCCTATTTGAAGAGAGATTCAGAAGCTTCCCCCGCTGAATTGCTCTTCGGCTATCCTTTGAGTCTTCCTGGAGAGTTTTTTCTCTATGCAAAGGCAAATCTTATAGTTCCAAGATTTATCCAACAATTGAGGAATAAAATACAAACCTTACAACCATTACAGCTTCAAATAATTCGGTTAATAAACGTTTTATACATAAAGATTTAGCCACCACGAGCCATGTTTTTGTTCACAAAGACGCAGACCAGATTGTTGATTGTTGGCTCTTCCCATCCTCGTAGAGAGCAGACGATTTTCAATGAAAGGAATCAAGCCCGCATTCCATCGGGATGGCAAATTGCAATCTGTCCATGTAATCATCATACAAGATCGTCTTATATATAAGACACGCTCCGGCTATACTGTTAGGCTCCTGTTAGGTCCTACAATCCTGTCATGACTGACCTTCGGTTTTGAAGGAAGGGGGAGGGTACTGTGGCGTCTTTCGAAACTACCACCACAAGAACAAGCTAGCAGTAGGGGAAATGCTGTTAAAGAAGGCACGCTTACTGCATCAGATATTTAAAGATATACTTCAAGATTGACTTTCAATTACAAATTATGCCTTCTGATATCGATTCTCACTGCGTTCTTGTATCTGTTACTTTTGCTCATAACATTTAAATAAATGTTTTTTGTTAATAAGTTACTGTTATTTCTGTTGGAGTGCCTGGATGAATTTTAAACCTTTCTGATACAGTCACCGTGGTAACTTCCATATATATATATATATATATATATATGTATATCGGTGAAGTGCTAGTAGTGCCAAATGTCACATAACATATTGAACATAATCTGCTCATATGTTGATATGTTCAAATATTTTTTAATTTAATAAGCTTCCTTTTTCCTTTGCCTTCTTTTTGTTAATTGCTGATATATTTTGCTGCAAAATAAGTAATAGTTATTTAAAATACTCATAAGTTTGTTTATATCAGCTTTTTTACTTATATAAACTCTTTTTAAATTACTTTGATTATGATTTTACTTTGTAGTATAATGAAACCTTTTCAAATTAAGATAAAGTTTTATTTCTTATAAAGATATATTTTTGGAGAGGGAATTGGCTTTTATTAAAAATATTTAATTAGACGGTATTACAGAAACCATGCTTTTTTGTGAGGAGTTTCAAAATAGTCTTGGATATATTAATATCTCGAAACACTTACCCAGTTTTTACATACGTGTTAATCTGCATTCTTAAAAAAAGTTGTTATGCTTTTTTTAGAACTCTTGAGTTCCATGATATTAATATTCTGTGAGTAGCAATTTTAATAATGATATACTTATTTGCTAAGAAACCCGTTAAATATTTTATCACGCACAAGTTTTTATATATTTTAAGTTATAAGATTTTTACTCTAAGTATTAAAATGCTATTTTGTCCAATGTTTAAAATAAAAACTGACTTTATTAATTAAAACAAAATAGATGAACTGTGGATTGACAGTTAGATTCTTTTGTTTTCCAGTATATTTGTTTCGCTTTAAATGTAAAATTTTAGCAATTGATACCCTTGATATTGTCTCTCATAATATGATAAATATTGCTGATCCCAAAACTTCCGCATTGAATGTTTCTTGACACCTTATCAGACAATCTAAGTAATAAATAGATAAGGGCTTTTTAACGAAAGATTAACTTCTGTTTCTTTTAGTTTATAAACATTTACATTTTCGTTGCTGAATTGACAGCATAATTTGTCCCCTATGAGTTTAATTACATAAGGCAGTGGAAATCTCCAGCAAAATCTAACTTTTGGGTCTTATATTTATCATGTATGGAAAGATTTAGAACATGAAATTTATTATTATCTCCCAAAGTTAAGTTAATTTTGTGATCACTTAGTGTTCATGTAACTCTTATGTTTATAATTATTTTTCTTATTCGTATTCTAAATGTTTTAATTATTACTGCCTATAGATGGCGTTGTATGTACTTTTTTTTGTAAGAATAACGAGAGAGTAAGTTTGAGTCAGTGGCTATGTGTTTCTACTCCTCTTAAGTGTTCTCTTTAACTTGTGCAAATAGGCACAGCTCACTCGTTGTTAGCGGCAAATCATTATTATATTTTATATGTGTTAATTTTATAAATGATATATGTGTTCTTCGTCCAGTTATAATTAAGTGCGTCAATACATACGAAAATATCAACTAAGGACTATTTTTAGGATTACACACAATACGGACTGTTTACACTTATATTCTTAATTTTATTTACAAATTCGGCAGTTTATGGGAAATTCTCCATTTTTGGAGAATTTTGAACAGCAGAATGATGTGCG
The DNA here is from genome assembly GCA_019974015.1 of Nephila pilipes. Classification (NCBI taxonomy): domain Eukaryota; kingdom Metazoa; phylum Arthropoda; class Arachnida; order Araneae; family Nephilidae; genus Nephila; species Nephila pilipes. The sequence goes on from BMAW01003025.1 coordinate 627,482, forward strand.
AGAAAGTACATGCTTATATCATGTAAGAGTTTTATTAATTTTATAATACTTAAAATAATTACTTAATATATGTTTTAACGAAATGTATGAAGATAATATCAGACAATAGAAAAAAAGAAAGGAAGAAAAAATATTTTGATTTAATGGTTATCAATCTTATGTGATTGTTTTTTGTTGCTGTAATCGAGTCTGATTATACATTCCATCTCCAGTTCACCTCTCCTCACAATCCCCCTTATTATATATTACAAACTACCTTTTCAAAACCATACTAATTATGGTTCAGAACTAGTGGTTTGAACTTGCATACCATTGATAATAGAATAGCGTACATATTGAAAATTAAGCTTACTCATAATAAATATATTTTTCTTTTCTTACTTTTATATGAAGTCAATCATGTAAATTTATAAAGCTATAGCCATTTAAAATTGTTTTTAGAATTCTCATAATTTAAAACACTTCTGTTAACCAGTATAAACTTCACGTGTAAAATAATTTTACATGTTACATTTTTGAGTTGTATAAGATTGAAATTCATGAGCTAAGAATCGAAAGTGTTAGATTTGGAGTAGTAAATGCACATACACCATTACGTACTAATATTTAAGAGAACTATATGGTTTTTATAGCGTATTGTATAGTCGAAATTTTGTACTTGAGTTAATTTATTCTATAGCTGAGTTGGCATTTAAATAAAATTTAAACTGTTTTCTAATGAACCTTTCTTAGACGAATTGTAAAACATGTGTTCAGTAATAGTATACATATCCTCCTTTAAAGTTAATGAGTTTCTAAAATAAAATCCTTATTATTCAGTCTCATAAAAAGAGGAAATTAAATTTAATAATTATCGTTTCATGCGTTTTGATTTCCTATTTTTCAAAAGAGTTAAAATTGTTCCCATAATTAACTATTTTAATATCTGTTATTACTTGTCAAGTAATATGAACTTCAGAAAAATGAATTGTTAAACGTTGAAAGAATAGAAAATACTGGAAGAGCATCTAGTTTCTTGCAACAAACCACGCATATTTAAAGGTTAAGAAAATATTAAAAAAATGCACTTTAAAATTTTAATAAATACGATAAATAATTCTTGAGAAACTGAGTCAAAAGACCGAAAAATAAGATTAAAAGGTTTTTTTCAAGCAACTTTTTGCTAATTTCCTTTTCTTCAATTACTCCAACAGATGCCAAATAACCAAATTTATAAGATCATTTATTTCCTGTCACTCTGAATAATTGAAGACACTATCCTATATCTCTGCAAAAGACAAGGCAATCAACAGAACTTGGGGCTGTTTAGCAGAAGTTTACCTTTGTTTCCCTGTTGACAGACACAATTGGGTTTCCTTTGACAAATCATCAATCTTATACGGCTATAGCAAACTCATTTGTACGAAAGAAATCTCTAGAGAAATCACTTAAAATACCCAGTTATTATAGCTCTTCTCAAAATTCCAATTTTTCTTTCAGAGAGTTATCAAAGTTTCTCATTTTCAAAACTTTGTTTCTTGTTATCCTTTAAATTATAAACTATTACATTTCATTTGTACTTTTTCTACATTAGTTTCAGAGAGGATATTACAAAAAAATACACTAACAGGTAATGGTAGGTATTTTTTAAAGGAAACTAATTTTGTGCATTGCTAGAATTCAGTATTACATAAGTGTAGTAATTAAATTTTTATGTAATAAGTGTCAATTGTTTTATTCACTGTCTCAGTGTAAACGAGACATCATAATTCAGAAAAGACTTTTTGCGATTATTAAATATATATTTGAAACTATATTTTTGGAGGGGCAGGATTTATAAAGAAATTACATAGAGGTCTTGTTAGATTAGGATAGTAGGAATTTACATTATGAACGGTCCGAATAAACTAAGCAGAACAATCGAGTATCTTTTGATTATAAAAAAATAAGTTTCGCCTAAGTTTGAATATTTTAATCTTTGTACAACTTAAAATAACTAATTAAATTTTGAAAATAGTAATACATAGTTTTAAATTTGAGTCTCTGATAACTTATATAATCTGTTGAACATTAATTTAGACGCATTGAAATATTTAAGTTTATATTGATTTGACCAGTGAAACTGAAATTAACATTCATTTTTCTTCCTGTTTAATTTGCGCATCGTTTTAATCATTTACTTAAGAATAAATAAATTATTTCCTTTACAGTAGAAAAAATAATAAAGTTAAGACAACTTAGATAATTAATTTATTTAAAAAATTTTGTTCACACAAATAAATATTTTTTAAGCGGAAATAAATTTTTACTTCATATATTTGAATCTGTTTTTTATACATGTTGGCTTAGTAAGAAAATTATCAAAGCGGATGCAGTACAGGTGTTATCCTCGTCAATGATTGAGGCTCAAAATTATGATATCATGAATAAAATGATGGAATGAATATTTAAGTGATTTAGTTTTCTATTAACCTGCTTTATGACGTATGAATTTCTTGGATTATAAATGTTTGTTTCTCGTAGTTTTAGGGTGAAATGAATGATTGATTTTACCGACACATGGATTTTAGTAAACATCATAAGCTTTCAATAAGTTATTTATTTAAAAAATTTATTTTTTAAGAAATAATTTAATATAAAAGAATAACGTGTTCTGTTTTTATATTCGCTTGTGTTATGAAGAAATCCATTTATATTGCCTAAAAATTCATCCGGAGATGGCTTTTACCATAAGAAGAGTTTAATCTCTTTGTAGTCCAAGTTTGAATAAGCATGTTTTAATGTACTAGTTAAGTATCCATTTTTCTATTTACTATCTTTAAATAGCTAATTTGATTTTATTTTTGACTATCTGTTGCTTTGATTACATTGTATTCTGAATTATGGAATTTTAATATACTTTTACAGCACGCATATATCGCTTGTCTGTATAGGGCGCCTTTTAAGGGACAATTGTGTAAGGTATTTGCTTTCACAACACCCCCAGGGAGAGAGAAACACTTCATATATATATATATATATATATGTAACGCATCACGTGCTAAAAGTAAATTGTGGGGCTCACCGACGTTATGCGATATAAGTAATTAAGGTGAAAGTTAAGTAATCAAGTTATTAGCAAAGAAAATACAATACGAGAGTAAAATGAAAATTACATATTGTGTAATCTAAAATTACCAAAAGAGGGATTACGCAACTTAGATACAAGCAATACATAGGACATGAATTGAAAAAACGAAGGAAGTTAAAATTTTGTTTTATTAAGTAACTGAAGTGCATTAATGTAACTGAAAAAGCAATTCCTCTACAAAGTATTAAAATATGATTTGATAGAAATAATAGAACTAGGTGAAAAGGTTCAGACTGGTATATATGAAGAAGAATTTAGGGAACTAATGCTGGAAAAAAATCATTGAAGAAAGGATTTAAAGGGAAGAAATGAATACGCAAAGGGGAGAGAAAGTGAAGAAAAGGTAAAAATAATTGAAAGGTTTAAGACATAAACTCAAAAGAGATATAAGTAAGCAACAGCTAATCTTCTATGTGAATTTACAAAGGCAAAAGAAGAAGCGAGAAAATACCAACATTTTTAAACAAAAGGATATCATTATTGAAAGAAAAACTAGTAAATCACGAAAAATGATTTCAGACTCAAGTCTCAACATGAACTTGAGTCTGAATTGAAGAAGAAAAATCATGAATTAGTTAAAACTCAGATGAAAAGTAAGAGTTTCCTCAAGTTATAAGGGAATAAAATGCCATTATTGGAGAACAAGAAGAAAAGCGAATACGTCACGAAAACTATCTCAATCTCAAAATGATTAAATCTAAAAAAAGAAGAAACGATAATTAGATAAAATTCAAGAAGAAAAGGAGAAGTTTTCTGAAGTCGTACGGGAACAAGAAATCATTATCGGCGATAAAGACGAAGCACTTGTAGTGCTAGAGCGGCAACTTAATTCCAAGAAAAGTAAGAATTCTATCATATCAAAACAATTAGAAAAAAAAATAATCAAGGAATGAAACCTGTGCCTTTAATGAAGAGAAAGAAGAAATGCTGATTGAAATACGTGGAAGAAGTAAAAACAAAACTGTTGGAGACTTAACGAGGAAAAGAAGCAAAGCATCAAACAGAGTTTGGACGAGAACAAAATCTAAGAAGGGTAAAAGAAGATACAGAAAATGAAAAAACCCACAACGGATGTTAAAATAATTTAAATATTTAAAAAGATGCATGAAAAAGGGGAATGCAAAAGACAAGGAGAGTTTAAAATGCAAAAGGAATGGAAAGAAGTATGAGGAATGTCATCCATAACCATTCCCTTGCGAAATGTGAAACAGTTGTTGAGATATAGCCATAGGCTAATACAAAAAGACGATGGACTCTTTTCAATCCAATAGATAACACCATTGTAGTTAGAATATGTAAACGGAGATCAATGATCAAGCTCCCACCATTATAGGTCGGAAAAACACCTGTGACTACCCGATGACAAACACATGCCTAGAATTTACGATTCATCACGAGAAGAAGTCTAAGCAAGACGGAAGTGGTAAGACAATTCTATTTCACTTTTTATTTTTTCATACTGATAAAGAACTTTTAATAGACTCTGCATCATCAAACTTCTTTTGATATTCTTTTGATTTATTGTGAAATTATTAATGTGTATGAAAGCCTAGTGTCTGTTAATCTTTTTCTTAAACCTGAAATTGAATTTAGGGATTATTGATCGAAAATCCTGTTAAGGATTATTGAATGATTATATTAAGATTATTTGAATAATTTATTAATTATATTATATTAATTTATTGATTATTGAATTTTGATTGGTTATATTAAAAGTTATTGTTTAATTATTTCTCATGGAACATTTAAAATAAGAAATTAGTTATTTCGTAAAGATTTATCTAAGAATAAGTCTTAGAAACATGTCAACATGATTTAATAAAAGGTTTAAAAATTGTTTTAATTCTTGTGCTATGTTAAAGGTTTATATATTTCTTGTAATATATTTTGAGATTTTGAAGTCTGATAATTAGTAATTTGAAAAATGTAAATTTTCTTAAAAAATATTGTGAAGTGTATGAACTTGATATTTTGCAGTATATAATAATTAGTACAATGAGTGTAAGGTAATTAATGCGTAATTGCATGGAGATACTACATATTTATTGCTTCAAATTTCCTTTTTTTGTTCAACTGAGAGATCTGATAGCCGTATAAAATTAATCTCGTCATTCTGAGGTTCAAAATTATATATACGAGACATGACAATAAGAAACTATTGGAAATGCTGCGGAAAACTTATAATTATATCTTCAAGCATTTTAAAAAAGAACTTACTATCAGTCAAGACATAATTATATACGTCTTGATGATTTTGGAATGACACATTTGACATTTTTAGAAATCTTATCGCCAAACCTTCTCACAAGGACCGAGATGCAAGTTATTACTATTAAAGAGGTGACACCCGTAACAAATGTATTTCCAATATTTTTGTTCAATATTACACAGAAACTTAGAAAATTAGTTTATATATTCATACACTGATTTCTTTACAAGGTTGATTTTGCGTGATTTTCATTTAGAACGAACCTTTTATAACTTAAATTGTTTTAAATAAGCAATATGTATATATAATGCAATGTGCTGATCATCTATCATTATCTTATTCTACATTATAATGAATTAACGAATAAGGAACGGTTCTAATTCGTAGTTATACATATCAAAAGACAAATGCAACAAAGCTACCTTAATACTCCTTCTTGAAAGTATATCGTTGTTAAATAAATGGCGTTATATATTCGTATTGTGGCATTTTCTGCAAGAATGAAATCCATATCATTTTCAGTTTTTCAACACTAATAATCTCACGTCATCTTAATCGGATTTTCGGTAATTGCACCTTACATTATTAAGATTTTGAAGAATATTCGCTTAGAAAGAAATTACCAGTACCTAAAAAATGTGCTACAGTTTTTTCGAGACTTTTAATGAAAGCCAATCTTCCTAACGGACTTAATGAATTATTATCGGTTAAGTGCAAACTCCCGCATCACGGGTCAATAAGTTTTCTTAATCGGTTTCAAACGCTTATACCCCCCTACTTCCCCCTGTTATTAAATAATTTTTTAAATAACACTTATTACGCCACTACGAGTAAGACCAGAATTCTAATAAAGATTTTAAAAACCAAAGCACTTATAGAAGTTAAGAAATTATATAAAAAATTAATTTTAAACTTTTTGCTCTCAACATGATTTTTTTTTACTTTTATACTACCTACCTTATTTTTTCTCAATTCATTTAACACAGAGGGAGATTGCTTATACGGTTTAGAATTTCTAGCTCAAAGTCTGTTAAAACACTCCAGGCTCTTTTTATTTATATGAATATAAAAATATCAAGAATATATGTTCTTAGTAAGACATCCAAAATTTTATTTTCTTCCCTTAAAAAAATCATCCACTATTATGAAAAATCATCTTATAAAGGTTTACGCAATATACACATTAAATGATTTAAAAATTCTAACTTTATAATTCTAACTTTAATCATAGAATTTCATAAGCCTTAACTGTATATAAACCGTTTTAAAGTATAGAAAAATGTAGTGAATTCATCCTCATGAATTTCTTTATCTCTTTCGAGACTTGGAATTTTAAATGGAAATATAGACTTTTCCAACCATAACATTTCTCTTTCGTGTTATTTAGAAGCAGTGAAACTTTTTCTGAAAAGAAAGAAGATTTTCGTATTTTGGAAGAACGACAAACGAAAAGGATTGCTACAACTGAAAAGTAAGAACAAAGAGTCCTATAAGCAGAAAAAAAATGGAGAGCATTCCACTATGACAAAAATAGTATGTGATGTCGTTTACTTCCTTTTTATTGAATAGTTACTTCTCTTGGGTTCCAATTTGGTTCTCCGAAACTGAAATCGCTCTTTCTAAATTTTAAAAAAAAAAACGGTTAAAGCTGAAATTCTATTTTACTTCAGTTTGTTCTTTTTATGGGTTTTTTCATTTCTTCTGAGAGTTTGCTTTGCATGGCTAAATTTCTCATTAAATGTAAAATTTCAGGTAAAAGTTTCCATTGAAAGTTTGAAAGAAGTTTCAGAAAAGAACTGTTTTTGAGGATCAGAAAAGAAGAAGAAAAGTATTCTATATTTTCCAGATAAAATAATATGATGTAATGATACTTAAACGTCATTTTATTTTACTTATTAGTTTCCAAACAAGTAAAGAAACCCTTTCAAATTATAATGTATTTTATCTAATTTTAGCATATCAAAACTTGTACTTAAATTTACTTATGTTATGCTTACTTTTTTAGGCATGCACATTAAACATTTCATGCAAATATGATTCTATGGTTCTGCTTTCATTTCTGCTATATTTCATATATTGAAAAAAAAAAAAAAAATTTAACAACATTATTTAATTGCAGAAAAATGAAATTTGGTGCTCTATACTTTTAAAATGGATTTTTAAGTTCTAAATCTTATAAATATGCTAACTGAAGTACCCATTCTTTGTAAAAGAGAATTTAAAAACTTAGCAATTAATTTACAAACCATAAAATGTTTTTGCTGAGCAATAATGCTTTAACAAAAATACATAATTAATGTATATCAATAATGAGCAAACCAGAAGTTTTCTTTCAAGGAATTGAATAAAAAATTATTGAATGTAAAACGTGTGTAGTTTTGTTTTAAAATTTTGAGTTATTTTAATTTGAATTTTTTTTATAATGACAATTTGCTGATTAGTTTTTTAATCTATTGAATAATAGTCTTCAGCTCAATTTTTAATCTTTATTTTATTGTAGTTTAATTGGAAATATTATTCAGGAATGTCATTTTAATATTCTAAAATAATACTATGAATACCATTGAAAAAGCTTATCTTTTAAGCATTTCTGAGAACATATTAAAGTATTAAAGTTTTTTTCATCAGAAAACTACAAAAGGAGTTATTAGACATTGACAAATTATTTTACGAAGAGCAATAGTTCTATCGAGAAAAAGTATAAAAAAACTTAACAGATCATACATCGAAAGTTAATATGAGAGTTTCTAAACATCATTAATTGTAGATATTTTTAAAATTGTTAATGAATAAAAAAAAACTTCAATTTTTCAAAAATAAAAGAAAATTATGTTTCAACACTGATGTTTTTGAGCGAAATTCTTACTAACTATTAGGTCGAATCAAAAATAACTTCCGATGCATCAAAGTAAATCTATTGTTCGTGTCTAACTTCTATGAATCACCAGGATAATCAATTTTTTAAAATTAAATACAAGGGTCGTTCAATAAACCCTTCGAAATTCCAAGAGATGGCACTCGTAGTATAAAAAATAGTTTGTTTTTAGTAAGCATCTTGACTCACTAGACAGCTGTCTAAGTCTTAGTTATTTCCTTCAAATGATTTCATTTTTATTGTCAATTGAAGCAAGAAATTTCAGTTTATTTAGAAAAAATGGAAAAATAGGGTTTCAAGAAGTGATTAAACTCTTATATTTAAAAGGCTTAACACCTAAAGTGATCAAAGCAGATTTGGATGAAGTTCAAGGCAAATTTTCTCCCGTGTTTTCAACTGTTTCCTAAAAATGTATAGAGGTAAAAAATTAAAAACAAATCTACCGAAAATAATTTGTTTTTCTATCTTTTTGTTGGACATATTGAATAAGCCTTGTTTATAAGAATTCAGTTCGTCTTCTGATAAATGTTTTGGGCTTGCACGTTATATTAAGCATTTGTTCCTTACCCCTAAAATAGAGATTGGAAAATTACATATTCATCATATGATGCTTTAGGAATTTAAACAAAGTAATTGTGCAAAGGAGACATCTGAAATAATATGTAGTATATGTGGTTTGGGGACTAATAATAGATTGGACAGTTAGAAATTGGTTTGGCAAATTCCAATCTGCCAATACGACTTTAAAATACAAACTTTCGATCTTGACGACAACCTTTTAATGGTAAAATTAGAGAACCTCTACATCAATCAAAGATACATAATAAAAAGGTTGAATGTATCACAATCAATTGCTTACCTCCTCTTAGAAAAATTAGTGGAAGTCAGCAAATTAGGAGTATGGATGCCTCACAGTATCTGTGAATGGAATAGAGAAGATAATATGTAATTATGCCTCAAGTCTGCAATCACAGGTAACAACGGAACGGAATCAAAGTATAATAGGCGAAGAAAAATGAGTTATGACTATTCGGCATCAAAAGACAGTGATTTTGTAAGTATCAACTACTTTCCATATCCGAAAGCAAACCTCCATATATAAAAGAAGTTATTTTGTGCATGGTGTCATAGTCGAGGTGTATTTTATAAGGAATTGTTGAAGTAAGATTTAACGATCACTGCGGATACATAAGCTGCAAAAAGTGACAGAGAAACATCCTAAAAAGAGTCTTGCATTTATCAATAGCAAAAAAGTCCTTCTTTCAGTGACTGAAGTAAAAGGTATTGAGCTTGGACAATCTATTTTACCAAACCCACTTTATTTCCTGGACCTTGCTTCGATAAACACCTTTTTTGTTCATTATAAAAGTTTTTTTAATGGAAATACTTTCATTTCTGGAGAGAAAGTTAATCAAGTTGTAGAAAGTTTTATCCAGTTCAAATCAATCACATTTTACAAGGAAGGAATTGATAAGTTGCCACACCCACCCACAGGAAGATGAGAGAAAGTTTGATATAATAATGATGAATGTATATTAAATTAATATAGTTTAGAATTATGAATGGAAGCAAAATAATTATCTGATAAAAACGGAGGTCATTTATCATCCCTATCTGATATAAAATATAATATTAAGCTTTTCAAAAATTAAGAAATTTAGTAATAGTGCAAAAACTAAATTTAGTAATTTTGCCATTCATTCATTGGGACATTCAAATGATGAATCAAATCAAATGTGAAAGAATGATATATTAAACAAATAAAAACTTAATAATATATATATAAATTAAAAAAATGAAAAGCAATGATTTAAAAGATAAAAAAAATGCTACAACAAAAGTTAAACAAATAAAGGTATTAATGAATTTTAAATGATGGGGTATTATACGCAGATCCAAATAAAAAAGCGTTACAGCCTCAAAACACGGGGAAAATTATTTTTCATATACATAAACAAAATGATTGTAATATTAACAGAAGTTATTAATAAATTCTGATTTAATTAAATAAAATAATTGACAGTTAAAAATTAAAACTGTGTATAATATTAAATTTTAGAATGCAAAAAGATGTTCGTGGTCATTAATTATAAGTGTAAAGTACATGAAAAGTTAAGTATTGACAAGTAGACTAATAAAAACCTCTAAGAAAGATTAAATAAAGTTTCGTGTAAATAATATAAAAATCTTCTTTCAAAATGTAATACATAGTTACATATGAAGTATAAATAATAGAATCATAAAACCCCAACTGCTAATCAGCACAGTTCATAAAAATATGTCATAATTAAGTAATCAACCCATTATAAAAAATAAGGTATTTCAGCCAACCTTCAACTGAAAAAGAAATTACACAACTAGCTTAAGTAAAAATGCTTTAAAAAGATACACCAAACTAATTTAGCTTAGAAATCAAAACCCCCGCATAATAAAGTTGTGCTTCTTAAACTTAAAAAGTAAATAAAAGCAAAGTTAAGACAAATCACATAAATAAAGTATAAACAACAATAATTAACACTAAGTAACTGAAAATCACTACTTATAAACAGAACAATGAAAATTTGACGACAAGATATCCGTCATTAAAAACTAATGTGGTACCTGAAGAAGAAAATAATTATAATAATAAATTGTTAAGAAATATTAATAAGCAGTAGGAAGAGCTTCTTGTTAAAGAATGTTAAATATCATTCCATTCCAAGCATAAAAATATTTATTTTTAAACGCAGTTGACCCTGAAGCAATCATCATAAAGTTAAGCAGGGCTTTAGCAAAGAGATCTTGGATAGAGTCCAAAAAGTTGAAAGATTATATCAATAATATGCAAATTAAATCTTTTTTTGAGAGAATTAAATGAATACATTTCGTAACTTCTTTTTTAAACTTGAGAGTTATTTTCATTTGCAATTCAAAATATTCTTAACGAACTTTTCCGGATTTATTTTTTAAGCAATTTAATGCTGAGTTTTGTGTTTATTTTTAACATTTATTTTAATGAAGTAATAATTAGAGATAATAATTCGGAAATGCCATTTCGAATTTCAATAGTACAATAGAAAGCCATACACAAGGCTCTTATTTTAAACAATTCTACAAATGATATGAAACTACTGAAATATTTTTGAGAATATGTATGCTTATTTATTTTGAGAGAACCAGAAAAAGAGCTTTAATACATTAGAAAATGATAATAATAATGATACATGATAATTCTTTCTGATTCTGAATCGTAGAATTTCAGTAAACTTATCTCTGAAAAAAGGAAAACTCATTTTATAAAATTCCTCAATTAGCTTAGAACATGATCATCGAATAAGTTCTTCAGGTTTTTAATACAGAAAGTAATTAATTTTTCAATATCGAAAAGAAAACGTTTCAAAAATATTGTAAACAGAGAAACTACAACATAGTTTTACTACAAATAACTAAAAAAAAATATTCATCAGTATACATTAATGACTATTTCTTAATTTGTATCATTTCGATTTCCCCTAAATATATTTTGCCAAAATTTAATTTACCTGAAAAACTGAAAAAGAGCACTTGGACTAATAAAGAGATTGTAATGTAGTGTATTTATATTTATTTTTTAATTGGATATTAAAAAGAAAAATTTCTAAGTTTTGAAGGCCTCAGAGTTCAATTAATTTACCTTTGTTAATAGCTGCGTTTATAAATTTACTTATTAAGAAATACATTTGAAAAATAAAAACTAATTTATTTAAATGTTACATAATTTCGAGCTTACAAAAACAAAATTTCCTCTTACATGATTTTTCTTTGAATTTAATGGAAATAGGATGGCAAAAAAAATTAATAAACTGTAAACTGAAGTTGTGTGGAAGTTTAGAAAAGGAGGTGTTAACTCTGTTGTCTTCCTTATTCCTTGACTGAGACTCAAAATTACGAAGTCTATCTCCAATAATCCTCGTGTTGCTTCTAAGCGTGTATCTTTGATAAAACAAACCATTTAGAACAAATTTGAATTTAAGTTGACATCTAATTAAAAAGATACAAGTTTTACTTAAATCAGTATTCTTGTAACTGCTGAGAAACTTGAGCAGCAACAAGAAATGACTGTGGACAAAGAACTTTTATTGAAAAAAACATTGATAGGATGGTATTTAGATCAATAAGATATATACATTTTCTTACCTTTTCTTTTCAAATAAATCATGATTTAGTTATATGATCTAGTAATACTTTTAATAAAAATATTGATAAAGCCTGAAAAAAATGTGTTTTAACCAGCTGTAAGAAAAAAAAGGAATGCCTTTCAAGTACGTGGGACAACAACTGAAATATCACTCAAAACGTACGCATCAAACACATTTTCAAGAGCAACATTGTATCAATTATTTATTTCCTTTTTAATGTTTAAACAAAGGAAATTTCTTAGCAACCAACCATAAATTAATATGCTCTTAGAGAGCACTAAATTATCTCTCCTACTCATTATGTTGAGCCAGCACATTTCAGCTACGATCATTTGAATTGAGCAAGCTAATTCCTTAATAATATAACTGCAATAATGTCAATTTGTAAATACAACAATTTAATTTCCCAATTTAGTTTACTTTGCTTTACATTGAGCTGAAATGTAGGTTTCTATCCGAGTATTGTATGAGAGGAAATTTTTAAGCTTCATTGTTAACGTGATCCACTCATTCGGCTAATCAATCTCTTATAAAATGGAGATTTTATATTATTCCAGTTTTCTCTGTGTGAATTCATCACACTGATCAATTTACTTATGTATATTTTAATTTTATTGTTTTATATTTAATTTTATGTACTTTTTAAAAAGTTAAAGCTAATGATGAAGAATTCAATCTATCTACTGTTATGAGGAATTGAAGGGCCATGAGCACCCGGTATCTCTGTAAACTTTACTATCTTTATTCCAAGCAATGCATTTAACTGCACAGTTCGTAGGTTTCCCCATCAGGTAAGTGAAAATTACAAAATTCAGAGTCGAAATTTATTCCCTGAGCAAAATATGAGCAGTTCTTTTCACATTCATCGAAGGAATAAAAATTAATTTAAAGGCCTAAATCAAACGTTATATGAATGTGCTGAAGTTTTTGAATCATGACCATCAACACGTTTAAGCTAGAGATTCATCTTAAGGGGTTGATATAAGTGGGAGATAATATATCAAAGAAAAAAATGAAATGGGAAGTTCTGAAAGCTAATCAAAATAATAAAATATAATGTAAACAATCATAAAGAGCATAATTATCATTGTGATTGAGTAGACAGACTCATTGATCGCCATATACATTATCATCCGTTCATAATCACTTCAGCAGCATACGCTTTAAATTATCATCATCTCAATAATTAACAGATATCATATGGATATCTTTACTTGTATGATTTATCACTTGCTTTGCACTTGTTTCAGTTTCACTGTGATAATTTTTAATAAAAAAAAGTTGTCTTACAACAGTTTTATGACACTCGATTTCTGGAGTTGTATTGACATAAGGAATTCACCTTTTAAATGCAAGTAAAGGAATATCGATGATAGCAGCAAATATGCACAGCTCTAGATGAGTTATAAGTTGTTGTTTCGCTTTTTATTTCTTAATTATATACCTAATCTTCTCTAAGCATTTTGAGGGAAAAGGATAAGTTATTTTACTATATTTAAACACAAATAACAAAATAAAAAAAAAAAAAAGAAATGAACCGTGTTAAATTTGTTTGCTTAGGTCAAAAGAAGAAATATATTACATTATTTATTTATAATAGTGCTCCAATAAGCTGTTTAAGATACTTTAAACATCATTTGTAAATCTACTTAGCATAATTTGACAATAAATGAATATTCTTTCATTTTGAACCACTTATTAAATATATATGGAGTGATATTGGAAAAAAAATCTGATTAACAAATTCAAGAGTATTGTATCTCGTTTGAGTAAGTATAAGAAATTGAAGGACATTTCTGTTCACTAACTTCTTTGCAATTTATCGACTCAGTGTTAATAGAATCAATATTTTTCGTCATCTGATATATTATGCATTTTATTTTAAGCTCACCATCCCATGAAAGTTCTTTTCATATTATCGATACTAGTTATCGATCTTGAAACTTTTTTTTTTATCTATGGAAAATACAATTGAATTTAATGATAATTTGAAGCTTGAGAATTCCTTTCAGCTCAAATAAATGACTTTTTTATTCACCATACGAATGACAGATGAAACTTTGATGAGGGGTTTTTGTTAAGATAAAATAGAAAAATAAAGTTTGGGGTCTCTTAATTGAGATCAATACGATTGACAAACTATTTATAAATTTTACTTAAGCAATATGATCCTCTCGAAGCATAAAATACCAAGAGAAATCTACCCTGAGTATTCAGTCCTTTGAAAATCGACTAATAATTTCGTTTTGGTTTGATGACTTAAATGGATTACCGTAAAAAATTAAATATATCCATACATGCTTTAGTATATCCATACATGCTTAAGACATAGAAAGTGGAAATTGATTTACCTTTTTAGAGATACACGATTCGTCAGTAAGGTGGGATTGAAAAGAATATTCAAGTGTTATTACGTGATTTTGTTAACAATTATACCACGACGGTAAGATGTTTTAAATGCATATAATAAAATAACAAACTAAATGGCAGAACTCGAATTAAGGAATTACAATTCTCAACAATTCTATTTTTTACAATTATAGTTACGAAAACATTTATTATATAATAATAAACGATTTATTCAAACTAATATAATTTATTACACTATAAAACCATTTTATGAAAAATATAAAATCAATTTACCAAACAACATTTTGAGAAAGTAATGATTAACTGAAGTTAGTACGAACTACATAAATAATTCTTGAGGGAATATTATTGCATATTTAGCAACAACTTGTTATAAAGATATTAAAATGAGAGTTATTTCTTGTGTTTATAGCATCGGAAATAATATCTCTTTTAACAAGGAAATGTCTAATGAGGAAAATAATCCCCACAGAGTCATTCATAGATTAGCCAGTGTATGTGACAAATTATATGGTTGTTACTTTTTTAATAACAAAGTCGTAAAAAATTTAAGAAAGTCTTGCTGTAATTATATCTTAATCTTTGGTATTTCAATTTGTTTTTTGATCTTGTTTTCTATATAATTTTTTTTCTTAAAGCTTTAAATATAACTATTGCTACACAATTTGTATTTGAGTGTAGTTTAGACATAATTGATTCTAATATTATAGAAAACCGTATACTTACTTTGGACTATTAATCCACTTACTTATACATGCTTTGAAAGTTGAATTAAACAACTTCACAGTTTACTCAGTAGGTGTTCTATAACTGTGGGTATATTACTGATTTTCTAATAATTCAGAAATAAAAGCTTACTTTAATTTAAATTAGATAACTTGAGCATGCATAAGACATTGAAAATATACTTAAACACTTTTAATCATACATTATCAATTTATTAACTAAATTTTAAAAAGAAATGGAAATATTTCAATTAATATAACTAATTTTTAATATAATGCATTAATCAAAAACTAATCTTCATTTCATTCTAGTAAATTATCCTCGACAATTGAGAAATATTTGATATTGCATTTCAATAAAAACTGTTTTGAAGCTTATTCTATTTATTTAAGGATAACCTCTTTAAGTAAAATAAATAATTTATTTTAATGACTGTATTTAAATGAAACATTTAATTCTAATACACATAAAAATATACTCATAACTCGGGAAAATGTGCAACATAAGCTTCAATATATTTGTATGGGTACTACACTTTATACCATTACAATCAAGAAAATAAAAGCTTATACTATTTTCAAGCAGAACTAAAATTTTAGAATAAAAATGTAAATTGCTGCACATAATAAAGCAATTTCAAAGCAGTGTATTAAAACTTTCAGTTGTTTATTGGGAGTTTGAATATAGTGCTTTTACCAAACAATGAGATGTATTTTTACGATTTCATCCAAAAGCGGTTAGCTCATTTTAACAGAACTCAGGGCTTAATCATCTCTACATTTTCATTCATTTCTGTTACTGCAGTAGTTCCCTTTTCTTAAATTTTCGAAACGTAGCATAAATTCTCGTAAACTTTTAGTAATATAGACATTTTAAAAGTCCTGAAACGTTTTAATATTAGTATTAAAAATCATGGTATTCGTGACATTTTCAGATAATTGAAATTGCTATACATTAGTACTTAGTAAATGTGTGGTACTTTTTAAATAAATTCAAAGGGGTTTCTTTAAAAATAAATTTGTTTTAAGGAATTATAGCTTTATGTTCAGTTTGAATTCTCTTATAACTTAACAAAAAATGAAACAGAAATTTAAAGCTCGCATTTTAATTGAACGCTGCAAACTAAGTACTAAACTACAGAAATAATTAATTGTGATAAAAAATAAAAAACCTTTTTCCCCCCCCCCCCAAAAAAAAAAAAGTGTCTAAATTAATCCAAATAGAGTTAAAATAATGTATAATGATATAGTTAGAAAAAGAAATAAAATTTTAGAAATTATTAAAAATTTACTCAAAATTCTAATATTTATTCTTGATTTTACAGTGATAATGGCTAAAATACTAATTTATAGCTGACATTGTTGTGAGTAGGACTCGTTTAAAGGTAATTTAATTGTGTTACTTTATAGCAGTTTTCTTCATGTAATGCCCATTATTGGTATATTTTATTTGGATTATGCTCGAGAAACTATTTTTTCTCTTAAGCTAATTCTCTTCAAACTCGCTTTGAAATAGTTTCTGATTTGATAATGTGGGGTAATAAATCATATCATTCTAGACTAAAATTTTTAAGCAGAATCCATCTAAATAAAAATATTTAGATTGATAAGGGAAAATTAAAATGTATTTATGCAACCACAAATCGGGAGTCATGCAGGGAAGCTTAACGAATTAGAGAAACAAGAATAATTAAAACATTCTAAAAATGTTTTTTTCGTGTTTAAATAAAAATATGCAAAAGTGTTTCAGGTTAGTTTTAAATTCTCAGTATTCTATGTTTTACTTTTCGAAATCATAAAAATAATTGACCAATTCTTTTCAATAATTTTTTTCATACCAATTACATATTGATATCTATGGCATATTTATTATCCTTACATTAAAAATAATAAAATTTATCGCAAAAGTTTTGGTGTAATGAACTGATATTTTAAAAATATTTACTATTTTTTAATTGATTAATTGTACAACTTTACAAAATTTTACATGTGTAACAATAATTAGGAAATCATGGTCACATGATTACCCTATTCAAGAAGTAGTATCAATTCTTTCTTGTTGGAGAACATAGAATATATGGTCAACGAGATGACAGAGAGATGTAGGTCGGTTGACTGTATAACCGACCTCTACTGATTCTATCAATCATCATCCTGAGAAAATATTAGAATTTGCTACATATTAAAGTATAAGGTTATGCTGAAAAAAAAAGTATTTCGATCAAAGCATCAAAATTTTTTATTGCAATAAAGTTGCAACATTGAAGTCATAGATTTGTAGAACTTTGCCTATATTTTCACATTAGGATCAGTAAACAATGAATTTGTCGAAAACGCGGCTTAGCTCCAAAACTTGTCTCCATTTTAAAAATAACTAAATAGGTGAGTTTTGAAGGAGTAAAGTAAGCCTTCATTACTCCGAAAGGAAGAATAAGAAAAATAATCATTAACCTATTTTTTCGGTTGATCTTTATTAATAAGTTTATAGACTGTCATAACAGTCGCAAGAAATATATATTATCATAAATATTTTCTCCTTTCTTTCGGCAACATCATTCGTGTCAATTAGCTATTTTTTTCCTCTAAGACAATCGCATACTCTCATCACACTCTGGATATTCGTAGGTGAACGCAATTAATCCATCTTTCATGGATCATTCAATGACAGGACCCTATTCTTTCACTTCTAAATCTTTAAAAAATGTAACTGAGCATTCAATATTTTTCAAACTCATACCTAGAGCCATAATTGATGCTTAAACTTTGAAGAAAGCGCGCTAAAAATATGACAAAATTTTTTTCACATGAAAGCGAATTAATATTCCAAAGATTTCATTAACTAATAATAGTTTCAAAACATCTGTGAGGCACAAGGGAAAATAATAACCCTTTTAACCTGGGGAGTATGCAGCAAATACTCCACGTGCAAGCGACAAAATTTAGGTGTGACAAATTCGATCAGTATCCTGTAAAAAGGAAGTTACCTTATTTTAAAATTATACAGATGCGCATGAAAGAACCTACACGTAGACCCACGCCTCTCAAGAATTGGCAGGATTGTAATTGATTTAATTATTTGAAAAAAGGTTAGCGTATAAGAAATTACAAATCAATTATCAAAGACTTCAGGTAATTTATCATTTTCAAGAGTATTATAACTAAGTAAATTACCTTTGTTCATATTTTTCCAAGACGATTTCTTAAGAGAACTGTGAAAGTCCTATCTTATCCATGTTACGAGGCCGGTTGCAAATAGTCCTCGTGTTGCTTCTAGTGCGACCTTAACAAAACCAACCTATGTTGAATTCAGCTCAACATTACGTACCTTTTTCTCAGAAACACGCTCGAAAGGATTATAAGCTTTCTATGAAAGTTAGAATAACATGTTTAACATATTTTAATGTACCATTTTGTTTCTCAGTAAACTAGAAAAATTTAGAGTATTGTCAATCATTTATTCATAATGACTCTTAAATCTACAGTTTTGTTACAATTTTAACTGCCTCGAATAAATAATTCCCAAAAAATCATCAAAGCTCTGTGTTAAAGTATGTAATATAACTTAATATAAATGTTATTAAAAAATTGAATTCTTAAGTTTCATAGACTTTGAGAAAAACGAATATGAACCTAAAAATCCATGTTTTGAGAAAATCCCATTTTAAAATTTCAATGATACTTTTATTGTATTTTTAAAAAGTTGAACTTAATAAAATCCTGATTTGTGTGAAGGATTATCACCTTCTTTTGTATCATAAGAAAATTCAAATTTCCTTTTTGAATTTTTATTTCTTTTGCTGGCGTTTTTTGATATTTGTATGGTTTCTGTTCTCTTTCAATAATGCTAATTAGTGAAAGGGAACGGAAATCCAATTGCTCCATAATTTTTACCCAATGATAGCTTAAATGAATTTCATTCCTGCATAAGTATAGAACTTTATCGTATTTCATACTTTAAAGCAATAGAAAACGTCGAAAACTCCAAATTTTTAAGTTTCGATGGTCACAAATACAGTTTTTGGTAAGCGAGTTCAGATGATTTTTTTCACAGATTCTTTAAGATTCTGTGTTTCCTCATAAAGGCAATTTATTAGCATCTCCGGAATTGTCAAATCTTTAAATCCATACTTGATTGATTTCTATTATTGGTAGAGGAACATACGTACGCTTAGTGTGGTCATAGGTTTCGCCTTTTTCTTGGCCACAATGAAATCCCCACCAGCCTTTAGATCCAACTAGACAGAGTCCAAGACTTCATTACTCGACAACAAATGAAAATATTCAGTCAAACAGCTTGTTGCATTTTTAGAAGGGATCCAAAAAAGTTATATGACTTTGTTTTCAAATAGTTATTTCTGAACGTAGTCGGAGGTTATTAAGTTAAATGTTCCTAAAAGTTTCTTTTGATATGATTTAGAGCTTAGAGAATGACAATCTACCTCGAGTATTGTCCTTGTTTCTTGACCGTTTCTAAATTATATATGTGTGTGAATCTGTACTAATATCATTATGTAACTCTTATGTGATGCGTTAATGAACAAACAGAAATTTATATCGACAGTAAAATAAATGCATTTAAAAAAGTGCTCTCTATGTATTTTGAAAATAAGTATAATTATGAATTTCTCGTAGTCATATGTCTGATCTCGTAATTTTAATATACATTTTCTGACGAGAAAGCCATTTGAATTCTTTACCCTCCAGATGACTGAAAGATTTTGATAAGTGACACTGAGCTTTCAGATTAAGTTTTATTTAAAGTGCAATAATGCTCTTGATGAATATTTGATTAAGCTAGAAATAGAGCTCGACTTGATTAGGTTGGCCAAGAGGATATGGTCTCTACGTCTATTGCTCCTTATATATGTTTGAAAGATAAAATGATTTCCAAAATATTGTTAGCAATCAAGGCGTTTTTCCGTAATATATTTCATTGGATTAGTGCTTGCTTTTTTAGCTATCCCCAAATTTTTAATTAGCCCTTGTAAGAAATTTTTTTCTTGGAATCCTCTTATTTTACTATTAAAAATACTTTAATGTTAAGAAATAATGAATATTTAAAAGACATTAAGAGTTGTGATTAATGTCTTAATTATTAATTCTTATTCTAGTGTCTTTGAAATCAAGCTATCGTAAGCAAAATACATTATATATCAATCGTTTGTAATTAAATTGATAATATTTAAAGTTATTTACAGTTCTATCTAATAACTGGAATAGCACTGTATTTGGTAAGAGGACTATTGAATCAAAGATAGAAGCATTGTGTAACAAAAAAAAACTTCTACCTACAGACACGCTATTACTGTTTACGTAGCCAATAATTTGTGTAAAGAGTAGGGTAGAAACTCAAAGAAAAATACTCATACCTATGTAAGAAACAACAGCCCTAGTAATATGGACTCGTGGGAAGAGCTCCGAAAGACATTTGGAGCACCAGCTAAGCTCCTCCCATAACTAGTATAAGTTATCACATCACACTTAGAAAGTGAATTCTTCCCATTTCCACAATTTCATCCCACAGGACTCTCTTAATTTAAAACCCATTGCAACCTACGTAAAAGCCCATATCAATTACTGCTTTGAATGGCGTGATTCAGACGTTTGAATTAAACAGTACAGCAATTCTGTACAATGATTGTAATCATTGTTTGAACATTGACCTTGGAGTATTTTTTTTTTATTTTCAGGCTAGAAGTCGAAAGAATTCCGAAGGAGATATATGATACATTTTCATCTGAAAGGGATTGGTGATATGAACAATGGCTGAATAAGGGCATTCGAATAATTTCAGGCAGTTCGAGAAATTCCGATGCACTCACCAAAATTTACTACTGAGTGTGGCTTTGCGGAAAAACCCAGCGTGGCACTAATTTTTTAAGTACATTATTCTAAATAAACCACTAGTGGTCGCAGTAACCTAGTGGTACTGATCGCAGACTCTCGGCCGGTGGTTTTCGTCAAGTCGTAGATTCGATGATGCCACTAAAGACACGTCGTGTATCAGAGTCTGATGCCCGTTAAATCTGTTGAGACCCAAAATCCTACCGTTGGCGTAGAATACAAGTTCGGAGAGGGGGGAGGGTACCAATTCATGAGTCATCCTCTTCACTTGACTGAGACTCAAAATTTCGAGACCCATTGCCAATAGCTTTCTTGATTAAACTCTTTGAAAATTACCAAGTTAAAATCCAGCCAGAGAACTTATCTTTTAAGAATTACCAAGGCTTACAGGACATCTTCCACTGTTGTTTTGCAGGTGATTGCCAGGGTTCCTCCTATTCATCTTACCCTAAAATTTCATTTTTTAAATCTCAAATTTAGAAGCTATTTACTATTTTTTTTACTATATTTCTTAATATTTTAATATTCCTTTATTGTGTAGCTATAATTGTATACCTTGAACAAATGTTCATAATTTTACCCAATATTTCCTTTTTGTTCATGAGGTTGTGGAGACTTTAATATTGTGCCATTTAACCTATTATGCATTTTATTTCTGCAAGACAAGTCCAACTGTTAGTTTTTTTCTTATGTTTCTGTCATATACATTTTATGCTCTGTAAATACATTGTACACTTCATTTAACTTTGATTTCTAAATTATTTGAAATCTTATGTTATGTTGTCAATAAATACTGATTGCAAGGGTGATTGTCTTCCGAGGACCCGTTTTACAGCTTTAAACTCTTTAAGTGAGCTCGGTTCCCTTGCCAATAGCTCTCGAATTGCTTCTAGTTGCCAATAGCTCTCGAGTTGCTTCTTATTAACTCTCAGAAAATAAACCAAACCAACCAACAAAATAAATCATTAACCTGTACCATTACTAAACAGGGATTTTACGATATTTTGACAAAATTTGACACTTTAGAACTTAAATAAAGACTATATCTGGACCATATTTATGTGATATGGATCACGAGAATATATTTGTCTATCAGGAAAGTAGTTGCTCGGCATCACTTTATGAAAGCAAAAAAAAAAAAAAAAAAAAAAAAAAAAAA
Source organism: Nephila pilipes (assembly GCA_019974015.1). NCBI lineage: Eukaryota > Metazoa > Arthropoda > Arachnida > Araneae > Nephilidae > Nephila > Nephila pilipes. Next base: position 649,930 of record BMAW01003025.1, read on the forward strand.
AAAAAAGGATGATTTAATGAGCTGTCACTTCGTTTCGCCTTCATTCTATGGATCTAATTCCAAAAAAATATAACAAACAACTAAAGTAGGAAAGAAGTAATTATTTTAGTATATTTTTAGTTTTAAATAATGTAAAAATGTATCGTGACTATTGTTTATACAATTTGAAGATAGTATACTATGCTTCATGAACATAAAATTTTATATTTAAAACAGTTCCTTATATTCCAAAACAGAAAATTTTTATTCTAATTCAACGGTTCACTATTTTATTTTAATTAAAAACTAATTAAAACAGAGTTTTGCTTTTAAAATAAAATTTCCACTTGCCTTTGAGTGTAAATTAATTTGCACATGGCCTAAGATGTTCTTCAGTATTCTAAAATAAGAATTTCCATGAGATGTAAAATTTAAAAGGTTTCTTAACAAGCAAGCATGCCTTATTAAAATAACAACTCTCAGATAATCTTTATTGTTATTATTATGTTGTAACTATTCAAAAAGGCATGAAAACAAAGGAAAAAAATGATTAATAATTTCTAAGGAAGAAAAAAGCCAAAGAATGTCAAAATATGAATAAGTCTGTCACAGTTTTTGCCATTAAACCGCTGTTTTTTTTGCAAGGTCTTCTAATTAAAAGTTTCTTTATTTAGACATTTAATTCCTTTCAAAGATGCAAGAGGCTAAAGCGTATTTATTATTAAACAATTAGTATTACATTACATGTAATAAAATATTGAAAAAAAGTTCATCAATAATTTGAAAATATAAAAAACATTAAAGTTCATGAAAGCAAAATTCAGAAATTCACTATATAAAATAAATTCAGTAATGGGAATGTATAAAAAATGAAAATTACTTCTTACCTAAATATCAAAATATGATCTCCTGGGAGCATTCACACATTTTTCGGTCATTTTTTTAGGTTTTTTCTGGACAGGGCAGAATTTACCTATATAATTGATTTTCATGAGATTTAAATATACATCTATATTAATATATAAAATCCTTAATTTATTCACTCGATCATTATGATCCATCTCATAGAGCTTAACAAAGATAACTGAATTTTATTAAAAATGTAGATTTTATGAGATACAGTTGAGGTAAGAAAGTATTGTTCAAATCTGTAACTTCATCAAAAATATTATAAATGAAACTAAAAATGGATTTCGTAATTTTATTTTAAATACATATTTTGAAACTAAAATATATGTAATGACTCAACGAGGACAAAGTCCTAATTAATGGGTAGTTAAATATAAAATTAGTTAAAGTATAAAATAATGAAATACAAAACAGAAAATTTGTGTGTGTTGTACGTTTATATATATTTTATATAAAGTAAACTATACAGATATAAAACGCAATTCTGAAAATGACAAAAGTAATTTAAATAATTAAATTATATTCAAATAGCACTAAAATAATACTAAATAAAATAGAAAAGTTCTACACAAAGTTTTGCAAAGAACAGATTTGGCCACCTAAGTGAGCGTTTTTTTATAATTATTAATTAATTACTTGATTAAGTATGAGAGTTAATAAAAACGATTTAATATCGAGAAAGGGACAATAGTAAGCTTTTCCGATATTAAAATTAAAGAAAATGATACATTATTAAATTGAATATTATATCATCGACATGTAATTAAAATTAAAGCAAACTATATATTATTAAATTGAATATATTTAAGCTAAATGTAATTAAAATTGAAGCAAAAAGTAAAAAAATTTGAAAAGTGGTGTGGTACGCCAAAAGTTATTTGGTAAACCAAAACGCCCCACCTGAGACAATAGTCCCTTGAATGGCTAACAATGAAATTCTTAAGATAAGGTACTTCTAGGTAACTCTTGTTTTTTAACTAATAACATCTTCCCGCAATATCCAAAAAAAATCTGCCGTAGGGTTATTTTGTTCGGTGGCATATTTCGTAACAAGATAAAACTGCTCAGTTCCCGAGAATAGTTTCTTGGTCATTTGAGATAAGAACACAATCTCAGAGTTGAAATCTTTTTTTTTGTTGTTGTTGTTGGTTTTTGTTGAACATTTTTTGAAGTTCAGCCTATAAGAAATGTGTAATGTGCACTCAAAAAGCCTGCCAAACATGTAATGTTCTGCAATAGAAATTATTTTGTCAATTCGCTTCTAGTTGTTCATAATCTTTGATGTAAAACTGCACTCATAACAACGCATAGAAAAAATTGTGTCAGTCACCATATTTATGGTTTTGCCATCGACCATCATCATGTAAAGTTCGTGTTCTATTTTTCTGTGATTAATCTGCTTAGGAATTAGCGCAATATCTGATTATATTCATAACTTTTCCTGTTTGATTATTTACGTAATTTTTTAGCAATATGCGAATTTCACAGATCTACAAAAATGTATCGACGAGATTTTCAGGTTTTCTCAGATTATTGATGAGTCGTCTGTATCAATCAATCTGATCAGAAATATTGTAGTCAAATACAAAGTTGAATCATCCGTATTTGTTGTAATGTTCTATGAAAAAGATTGTTTGTACCCTCTGGCTACATGACATATCATATCTACATTTTGAAATGAGCTTCAGAGTTTTTTTTTAACCTCTCATTCATGGCGACTATGGATGAAATTCTCGAGGCAGTATCGTTTTGGTAGAACTTGAAGATGAATCATTGCTTTCCCAACTCAGTTGCATTTATACCATTCTTTCTAGGATTTGCCGAGCTCATAATAAGATGGAAAGACTTTAAATTTTGTTTTCAAAGTAGCATTTCTTATAATAAAGTGCTGTGATTTGGACACACTAAGAGATGCATTTATTGCGAATGTATTCTCCTTTGAAAAGGGAATCTCGTCAGATTTCTTATCGACATCGCATACTTTTTTAATACCTCCGAATCTTCTGAATAGTCCAGTATTTTGTTAATCCTTTTAACCTTGATATTTTGACTTTCCTGGCTCAAACTCATTTTCTCAGTAAAAAGTAGCTCATTTCTCTTAGCACCTAACGCTCAACTCGCATTTTGTGTTGTTCAGAAAGTTAATCGAAAGACTTGAAAGTAATATCAATTTCAGTAATCCCTCGGCATAATCAAAACCTTTACTAAGCCAATATTCATATTTATGAAGAAAGAACTATTTGTGATAATTACTATTTATCTGTCTTTATTAAAGTTTATATAAATATGAAGTAGTTTAATTTGAAGTATATATATAAAAAAAGTTACGTTGAGATAAATTCAAAGAAGATGTGTTGAGCAAAATTTCCTTTTTTAAAATAAAATAATTTTGATAATCGATAAGTTGTATTAATAAATTAAACAACTGACAATTTTCTCAAACATTGTTGATTTTATTGTAAAAATTAAATAAATTTTAAGTGCAATGCTAAAAGTTTTATAGAATACACATCTTATAAAAAAATTCTAAATTTAAAAAAATGATGTCAATTTATAACAACAAAATGAATAAAGGCAAACGATAAAATATCATAGTAATTAATAAGTTCTCAAAACTATTGACAACGTTCTTTTTATATAGTAAAATGAAAACATACAGTAAACAAATAATTAAAATTATTAATGATATGTGTCTCAAAAGTTGAAATTAAAGTAAATGATAAATAATTAAATTAAATATATCTTAAGGAAAATGTAATTATTATTCCAACAAAATAAAATAAATATTTATAGCGTGGGCTTACGTTACAAAGATATTTCATTCGATATTCCCATTCTTTAACACGATTTTCTTTCAGAGTGGAAAGTAGTTGGAATAATGTTTTACAGATTTCTCTCACAATTTTCTGTAAGTAAAGTTCTATAAAGTCGTTTGTTTTGGAATAAATAGAAAATTTTTCACAAAGACCCCCAAAGTATGAAATATATCCAATAATAAAAATCCTCAAGGGTTAGAATCTTTTTCAACACCATTAGTTCTTTTAATTACACGTAGGTCAGTCAGAAAGTTAGTTTAACTATTCATAAGCCTTTTCGATCAAAAGATATTTCAACACTTTAGACATTTATCTTTATCCTATGACGTAGTGCTTTAACGAGAATATTTTAGTTTTTCGGATAATCAGTCCTAAAGATGTTTCTACAGCTGCAAGTAGCGTCCAATTGGAAATGCGTGCAGTAATTCTTTTTTTTTTTGTGGGCGTAAAAGTGTAACCCAGTTGAAATTTATCGGCAGTTACTTGAAGTGTATAGTGAAAATGCAAAGGCACGTCAAGTTATTCGCGAAGTGGTGCAACATGGTTTAGAATGCATGTTGACGACGCTGAGCGTGAGGGAAGACCATCAACTGCGACAAGTTCTGAAATCGCTGCTCTTGTGAATGAATGCATACTTGCAAACAGACGCATAACAATAGATGGAATCTCAAATGGACTGGATATTTCTCATGGAAGCGTGCACATAAAATTATTGCGATCACTTTCAATTTCCTAAAGTTTGTGCTCGATGGGTGCCTCGTCTATTGAAGGAGGAACATAAAGAGAAGCGTTTCGCAAATGTATTTACATTTTTGCAACGTTACCAAAAGGAAATAAGAAACTAAGTGTTTGGACACAATTATGACCGGAGATGAGTCTTGGATTCACCACTTCTCCCCTGGAACGAAACGCAGCTCCCTCGAATGGAAACATTCCACTTCCCCGTCCGGAAAAAGTGTCGAACTATTCCATTTAAGGGAAAGGCGATGATGACGCTATTTTCGGCAGATTTGAGGTGCATACAGAATTCACGTCAAAGGGTGCCTCAATTAAAGCATCTTCTTATTGGGAAACACTAACACGATTACGGTAATCACTTAGAAATCGACGACCAGTTAAACTGTCAATAGGCATTGTGCTCCTGCGTGACAATGTAAGACAGCAAGCAGCAAAACAAACGTGCGGACATCTGAAAACTTTTAAGTGGGAAGTATGGGATCATCCTCCTTATAGCCAAAATCTTTCACCTTGTGATTTCTATGTTTTTGTTCCCAGGAAAGAACTTTCAAAGAACTTTCAACTTTCAAAGCTACGATACCATTCGAATGACGAGGAGAAAGCTGCAACTTATGAATGATTATCGGACTTTGGCTGGTATTTTTTTTGCAGAGGGTATCGAAAAACTTGCCCCGTGTCTCAATAAATGCTTAAATAAAGTAAGAAGTTATGTTGAAAAGTAGATTTTGAACGGAACTCTAAAATACAAATAAAGTTTTTGAACAGTTTTTATCTTTTTTTTTGTTTACTTAAGCAGTGGCAGATAACTTTTTGACTGACCCTAGTATTTTTCTATGTTCAAATTGACCTCATTAGTTGCAAAAAGTGACAAAACAACATTTTAAAAGGGCAAACCTTCTAAGAGGAATTAAACTGGGAAAATATGAATTTATTTAAAATCACCTTTCTTGTTCTGGATTACATGTGTATTAGTCGCAATCACGGTGGTCAGCGTTAATATAGCATATTTATCCATATATTTTCTTATAAAGAGCCTATAAGACGATGATATAAGCTCAATGAGCAGGTGGAAAAAACTGAATTTATCATCCATGTCCTAAAAAAACCCCGTTTTGTCCCACTATTCGACATCAAATAATATAGCATTAAGGAAAGATATTATTTAATGAATTTGATTGCGCTTGTTGACGTTATTTTACCACGCTATTCTGTTCATTTCGGGTTTCGGCGACAGTGTGCGAACTTATGGAATTGATTGAAGGCTGTTTGGCAAAAAAAAAAAATAAATAAATAAAAAAAACCTAGCTTGAGAGAAAAAAAAACAAGTTAAAATTGATAAGAGATATTTTGTGAGTTCCTAAAATAGTTAATAGAAATATAATAAATAATTTTAAGCTTCTCGCTCTCAGCTGCAAGCACTTGTGGTTGCAGATTAAAATTGTGGCCACGGTGGCCTAGTGGTCATGGTCAAGGACAAGCAAACGGCGGTTTTCGTCCAGTTGTGACTTGGAGACGTGATGCCACTAAAGATTCGCCATGTAGCGGGCTGATGTATGTTAAACCTGTTGAGGTTCTCAATCGTCCAATTAACTTGGTGTGGAAGTTTGGATAGGGTGGAGCCTTCTTCTTCTGAGTTCTGAGTCACAAAAGTTCTTCTATGGATGCACGTTAAATCTGTCTAGTTCTAGAGTCCTTCCGTGGCGTGGTATAGAAATTTGGAAAGGAAATTGCCAGCTCAAGTGGCATCCGTCCATAACTCTCGCATTTCTTCTAAGTGCGACGTTAATAAGCAATCACCCAACCAAGCTCATTCCTCAATTTTTATATACATGAATTAATTCACATTAAATTTACTCTGAAGTTCAAAGAAGTAATTAAGTCTCAGATATGAATAAAAATATGTTTATATAGCCTCCTTCTAAGGACCTATAGAAATATAAATTCCCATCTCTCTTTTGAAAAGGATAAAACATTGAATCTTATTAAGATTTAAAGTATACATTAGTTTCTTCACATATGTAGAGAAAAAAAGCATTTCAAAAACCCAGGCACGTTGACTAATAGAATATCTTAATCGGTTTTGAACTGTAACTCTAATGTTGATGTGTATGCTTTTCAGGAAATTTCTTCCATTCTGATTTGATTAAAAAACTGTTTATCAGCCTGAACTCTTATAGAGTACTTAAAAATACCAAAGTACTAACATAATATAAAATCTTCCGAAAATTTTGAAACATCAAAAGAAGTAATCACCATATTTAAGTAATAAGAATTTCCTTTCGTATGCATTCCATAATTCATTCTAATTTTTCTCATTAATTTTCGAAATCGAGACTGATTAATAAATTCTAATTTCTCTAATAAATTATTGAAAAATTAGAATGCTTTACTCATAGATAATGGAAATACCAAAAGTTTGTTAAATTTATCATTCATAAATTTTACGAAATGAATAAAATTTAAAAAGATTCAAAGATGTGACGAGAGTACAAAATAATTTTTTTTTCAAAAATAAAATATATAAGTAAATGGAATAAAATTTCATACGAAGTGTCATTATTTTTTTTTCTCAATTCATGTAATAAAGTAATCATAATTTATTTTTCGCTTAAAAAATTTAAGGTTTGCAGAGAGAACTAATTAACGGTAATCAATGAGAACTAATTAACGTAGAACCTTTCATTCTTGTTATAACTAAGTTTAAATTTAGCTATTACTGAGCAGTTATTGAAAACTCTTTACGGGGAGCTGTGTTATCTGAACAGGTGGCAGCCCTTTTTTTTGATTCTACGAAATAGAACTAAAACATTCTCCTTCTTAAGTATTTTTTTTATTAAAACATTTAAACTTTAAATGAAAATACACACTTCCTTTCCATTATGTTTCTCTCTTGTGTTATTTAAAAACAATGAAATTTTGTAAGGAAAGAATTTAAAGATCTTTATATTCGAGAGCGACGTTAGAAATGAGATGATGCTATCAAAACTGCAAAAAAGAATCCTCCAAAAAGAAAGTGGAACGACAAACATTCCAGACTGACAAAAACAATATATGAAGCTGTTCATTTTCACTTTCTTTTTATTGTGTGGCTTTTTTGGGACTCAGAGTTATTTCTTTGAAACTTAAATCTCTCAGTTGAAATTTAAAACTCTTAAATGTCGAAATTCTATTTTTTTTCTTTATTTTGTCTGTACACATTCTGCACTTCGTCTAAACGTTTTCCTTAAATGGGCAACTTTCTCATTTTAAATCAAATTACAAAGGATGAATTTTCCTTTTTTAGAATTCTAGAATATGAAAGGGTAGATAATCTTTAAAAAATTAATTCTCTTTTAAATTTGTTAAAAGAATTTTTACACGAGGTAACTCATATCAATATTGAAAAAATGGAAATACTTACGCGGCATCATTTATTTGACAATAATAGAAAACCATTTTAAATCTAGTGACATTCAGAAAATTAGAGATCAATGTAGTTACTATTATTTAAAGTCCTTACAATCTTTCTAATCCCTTTAAGCAATGTAAATTATTAAGCGTTATAAGTAAAAGAAGCCGTCTAGCCTCTAATTGTAATTTTGTTAGAAAGATATTATCTGGGAAGGAGTTAATATTAATGGACTTATATTTTCCTTCAGGTGTATTACTAATGTAATGTATAAGATTTAATGAAAAGTTTTAGCATTTTCTTTGAATAAGAAAATTTTAGGACACACTTATAATACAAATATATTTTGATATATTATTTTTCACAATTCCCATAAATTTTCAAATAATCGTCTTCGTGCTTTGAATTTAAAGTAACTCGAAAATGAGCCAGATTTAGTTCATCATTATAACAGAAATGTGTTTCTATCTCTCGAGTGTTTACTTAAGAAACAAAATTATACATAATTGCGTAAGGTATGATTATGGAATACGTATCCTATACTTAATGACGTTAGACGCGAAGTATTAATAGTTACTGCCTCTAATTACCGTAGTTAAATATTTATCTTAATAATACCAGTTAAAATAACATATGCATTCGTTTCTCATCTGCAAACAAAATGTCCTTAGTATTTATTTTAAGATAGAGTTTTGAGTATTTGAATTTGCACAATAACTTGCTTGCGGTAAGATATTAAAGATGTGTAGTGAAGAGTACGGAAAGAGGAGTAATATGTTCCTATTTGATCTACAGTGATGAATTTAATAACATAGTCATTTTATATGAATCGAAATTAATTTGATTATTTGAGATATTAAGAAAACTAGCTTTACTATTTTTGAATTGCACAATATATTTTTTATGTAACTCTAGATATTATGCATATAAAATATTAAATCCATATAAATTAAATGTAACATTGTATAAATATGAATTTGACGTATTGTCCAAACTTTAATAATCATAAATTGAAAGTAGTCATCCACTTAAAAATGTATTACTTACATAAAATTTACAAATAAAATTTTCAGGCTTGTGAATATCTTTTCATTATAACCCAATCGACCAAAAAGACTAAGTATATATAAAAATGGTTATATATTGAGCATTCAAAACTAAATTTAGAAATGACCCGATATTGTTTCAGCACCTTTAATTAAAAAAAAAAAACTACGAATTTGTATTTTAAATCCATTGCTAAGAGGTTAAAAGATTTTTTTGCAGAAAATATTTATGTAAATATAATAAACTAGATATGTAATTGAAGGTAAGAGCTTTCCGTCGTCACAAATTTTACCAAGATTATTTAATCTTATTTGAATCTTATTGACTCTTTATAATCGCATCATTAATTACACTTTAAAAGCATATTTTTCTTAAGGCTACTGGATAATTCCATAGTTTTGGATCTTTTTTAAAGACTTCTTTAAGAATGTCAAAACTTCATAAATTTAAAATTAGCGCACTAGTTGCAAATTAGTAAAGAAAAAAAGAAATCGGTTAATGTCTTCTCACATCACTTCTCATAATGTCTAATTCACATAGTAAAAAAAATAACATTTCTCTCAAGTAATGTCTTATTGTTCACAGACTGATTAATTTCTACATATTCGTTCATTTTGGAAATAAATACTATTATAATTCAGGATTAGTGGCCAAATGTGTCTCCTTAAGCTCTAATTACTTATTCCAGAACAAAAGTATTTAGGAGTAAATTTTTGATTCACTAAATGCGTTTCAAGTAGTATATTTAGTGCATTTTGAAATTGTTATTTAATAAAAAACTTCTAAGATTTTCAAAGGTAACTTTAATTAATTTACCGGTACTCAAACGCTTTGTATTGTAATTTAGCGAAATCAGCATCTTCTAAAATAAGAGTGATTTAAAAAAGAGTTTGGGAGATAATTACCGGTTAAGAAAAGGAATGGAATTTCTAAGTAAATCGCTTCAGGCTTATGCAAATGATTTAAGAAGCAAATAAATTAATAAACCTTCATTGAACTTATAAAAGTTTATTTCTAGTGATGAAATGATGATGCAGAAAATTCCATTTTAGTACGAAAACTCTTTGAACATTATTTATATGATTTAATTTACTAAAAAGAATAAATCATTTCACTTTAAATTATTAAACTGTACAGCAACAAAAGTAACTCTAAGCCTTCCCTTTCTTTTACTTGCTTATTAACTGGTAGATTTAAGCAAAGAGAATGCGACGAAATTCATTACTAAAGCATTTATATTTAGCATGGATAAAAATTTTAAGGTTTCAAAACAAAGGTTTTAAGAAACTGCGCGTCTGAAGTTTGTGATGGGAAACTCGATTAATCCTTCCCCCTTCCCCTCTGAATAAGTTATTTCTGAAGTGTAAATGTTTTACTATATTATTTTTTGATATATTCTGAACCCCACGTAATTTTTATTAACTTGCAATCTTTTAGAAATGTTATTTGAACTTAAAGTACCTTTCATCAACATATAGTTTTATGCTGACTAATTTCAGATCATATAAAGTATATGTTCTTATTTCTGATAAGAAATAAAAAGTAATTCAGGCACTTCATTTGAGAACGAATTCAACCAATAAGAATTGATAAATAATAAATTTGAGAAATTTAGACTATGATTCTAATATAAATATATTTGTTGTGAATATTTAAGGATTTGATTTTAAATTAAATGATATTCTGATTATATCTTCAGTCCACTATCTTATAGAAAGGACCTTTAGTTATTCCCAAACAATTACCAAAAAATAAAAATAATTAAATAATTAAGTGTAATACATAGTAATTTTGTAACAGAATAATGAATTAAAGCAATTAATTCCTGAGTATATATAGTCAAAACACTATATTTCTTTTTTAAAATATTCTTATCACAAATTATTATAGCATAATTTTAACTTTATACAAATTTTAATACAGGGTTTTATTAATATTTTTTTTGTACATTCGTTTTTTCACTATTGGAATTAAGTAAAGTAAAGCCAAATAATATCGATATAAGAGAGATCAAATAATATCGATATAAAATATAAGAGCGGGGATTAAGTGTCTTGAGATTGACATTTACCACTGTGAGGATGAAGTGGCAGTAACGCAGAATCAACTAAGTGAATTAAAGAGAGTGAATTAAAATACTTTTTCTATTACTATATAACAAGAAGAACCACCGAGAAAGTAGATTTCATCCCCCCTTTCAGCTGTTCAAGCTATCAACTGATATTCGTTGTTAAATTTATTTTAAATGTTTTTTATTGGTAATAAATTGTTGTTTTCCTCAAATCTAAAAAAATTTGAAAGATAGTGATGCTGATTATTCTATTTTCTCAGTTTAGTATGCAAATTTTAATAAGCGTGTATGTGTTTGACACGAAATGTATTTTGTATGCGGAGAACTGTTCGATTATTCAGACTTACGGAAAAAAATACTTTGGTATTAAACCTTGGCTTACGACGATTATTTCATGGATTTTAGTTTTCTTGGTTGGCCTTAAGTGAATTTTATGTGTGGAGTTTTCGGAAAGATTCGAATTGCTGCTTGACTACAAAAACCGTTGACTAATTAATCGTTTAACTTCCTTGAAGGTTAAGGCCAAACCATCCAATGGTTCGTCAACTGAATTAACGACAGTTTTGGGTGACACGCCATATCACAAAATACTTTTTAACATAACAGGACTTATTATAAATCTAATACCAGCAAAGCATTCCACTAGTCAAGTTATAAGTCTTCTTTTGGGTTATGGATACTCAAGTATTTTGCTATAAAAATTCGCTTAGGATAGAATCTAGGCAATGATAATAAATGTTTAAGTATGGGATGAATAATTACCATTCTTACCCAACAATAAAGAAATAAGAAGTTGTGAATTTTCGTGAAGTTAAATATATTTAAAAAATGACATAAAATGTTTTATTTTATAATAACCATATTCAGTAGTATATTTTCAAAAGTACTTTAGCTGGTTATTAGGTTTTTTTTTTATTTTTAAAGAGCAAATTTATTCAAATAAAAAAGTCTATAGAGAAATATTAGAATTATCTATTTCTATTAAATTTATTCTAATATAGAGATAACTCAGAAGAAATATAATACTGGGAGTCATAACGATCGGTGTAAGCTCTATAGACGCCCAGAAGTACTTAACATAGCGTGTTCACGTATTTTTTACGGACGCAGAGACTCCTTCCTCTTTATCTCTCTCTTCTTATATGGATTCTTTTTACTTATCAAAACTTTGATAATAACATTCAATATAAATTAAAGTTTAAATTCATGGTTAGTAAATTAAACACTGTGCTAAGAATATGCTGTAAGAAAATGACATAAGGAAATGCGATGGTAGACCTGCGATTGTGGGGCTACATACTCTGAAACAGAGGCCTGTGCCACCGGCATGATCAAAGTACAATAATCCCCGTGTCAATAACAGTGGCCAAGTTTTACACACAAACTAGTAGCTTAATGTTGCGAAGAATCGTTGCAAAATTAATCATTTAATATCGTCAACAATATTAGCGGAATTCAAAATGAACTTCAATGCTGCCTTTTTTGTATAAGCATATCCGAAAAGAACAAATATTCTTTTTTTCATTACGTGATCCGACTCCACATAAATTACGAGTCTTGTGTTAAGTATTTTCTCATGAGTACCGTGTTTTGTATTTCCTCACAAATCCTATATTATTTATTGTCATTATTTTATTCTAATTTCTTAACACTAGGTGAAAAAAAAATCCCAATATCCTTCAATTTTAACATGGATAAAAAACGGATTTAAATTGATATTTAAACCTATTTCAGACAATGAATTGATAAATAACTAGAGTTTTACTTCTTTTAGTTCTAAATTACTTTAATAGAAATGAATGATTTTGGAAGACATGTACTTGAAGTTTCTTTTTTTTAGATCGTCATTAACTTAGACATGTAAGATATTACTTTTTTATAATAAAATGCTTATAGATATTCAAGATTTACTATGTCACTGTAAAAAGGCTTGCTTTTACTTTCTGCTATTAATATATAATTTGTAGTAATTATAATTTGATCAAATAATCATTATTAACAATGAACTGTAAATATTATTTGAAACACATTGCAGAAATTTATATATAATTATTTTATTTTATTAAAAAAATATTGCAGAAGTTTATTTGAATTATAAATATCTGTAAATAGACTCATTTTGTAACAGTGTAACACGTCATAGTTATAATAAAGCATTTTAAAACATAATTAGAATACTACAAAATTAATTAACTCAGAATTAACTCCGAAAACATCAGTTTTAAAATAAAAAATATTTATACAATTTAAAATGTAATTTTAATGTCATTTATTTTTCCAATAATTTACTTTTAGTATCCGTAACTCATGAAATAAAGTTGACACAAGTTAGTCAAGTTTGGCTCACACACCATTAAATACCATAATTATACCGTCTGACGAAAAAACAAATACAAACTTTTGAAAGCGTTTTTCTTAGAATCGAAACTTTCAAAAACTGTGAAACTGTGCTATGTCAACTATTTTGATAGTGTGGGTTATATTTAAGAGAAAAGTCTTTCATTCATTCTATCTGCAATGTCATTAAGTGTTAAGTAATGTAATTTTTAAATAACGAGAAAAAAGTAGTAAGATTGAAGAGCAGCAAGGAACTCATTTGAGGTAAACGAAACAAGAGTATAACATAAAGATTTCGAGTTCCATATTACTAAGTGCATAATACTTCAGTCTATAATACTATAAAATGGTAAATCTATACAATATAAATTCCCCTAGTGTTATTAAAAACTCTGTTTACCTCAATAATAGCTTAAACACAAATCATTCTTTCATACAAAGCATTTAATTTTCCTCACTCTCTTTGAAGAGTTATATTTCATTCAATTGCGGACCCTTCTTCTTAATTCAGTTTAAAACGTTTCATTGCGATAATGAAATGTTTCAAATCAGAATGATTACGATTACTTATAAAGAATTTACATTAGGAATTCCTCACAAATTGCATTAATCTTTATATTATACCCAAGTGAAACATTAAGTCAATAAGTTTCTTATAAACCGCATTTCTAAGAATATTTATTTTCCATCATTTAAGCATAATTATTATAAATATATTTTTTATTTTAAAATATCATGTTCTTAAGACCATTAATTACTTGAAAAGATTAATTTATTTTGAATTAAATCATTATTTATTATTTACTTATATTCTATTGGTATAATACATTTTCTAACTTGTACGACACTTTTCAACTATTTCTCAAAATAAGAGGCCCAAAACTTATGTTTCCTGTCACGAAAAATTGAAATAAATGAACTAAAATCGAAAAAAAAAAAAAAAAAAAAAAAAAAAAATATTAATGGAATTTCCTTGATATACTTTTTGATGCTTTTTTATAGGTGGAATCATTTCAGATTATAACAATTTTTTTTGTTTTTGAATTATCGATTGTTTTTCTTCTTATAATAATAATAATAACTTAATTTTTAATGATTTAATCATAGTTATGCATTGACTAAGGTTCTTTTGGTATTCTTATAAAGTCATTTTAAAATTCTTTCCAAAATTTCTCCATGCAAAAGTAAAAATAATTCTGTTAAACTCCTTCGCTTTCTCTGTTATTACATTTTTATGCGAATTTTTTCTAAAATTTAAATTGAATAGTTTAATAAAGAAACAAATATTTACTATAAAATCGAATAGTTTAGTGAAAAATACAAATGTTTACTAACAAAAGAATAACTAAATCCTCTATGACTATTTACTTCGTTATTTTCACTAAGGAAGTAAAATTCAAAAAGCTTGTTATATCAAAATTGTTTATAAAACTTTAAAAACAATAGGTTTCCTTATTTGTAATTTTTAAAAGCAAGTTTGAAAAATATTTTCAAGTAACATTTGGGCATACCTTGTTTTGACTTACCTTGAAAATTAATTTCCTTTACTTCATTCAGAATAAAATACTGAATTTTATATGAATAGTTGGAAAATGGAACGAAAGGGAACTGGTTAGCATTTTGGATTTGAAAGATTTCTTACTTTTAATATAAACATTCTTCGCTACCGTAATACAGTTGAGGAACATAGCATTACTTCACATTCTTTGATTACGGGATAGTAAGTACAGTTCGCTCTCTTTGAGCATAAAATCGATATGAAAAACAATCAAACTATTAAACACCTACTGAAATGAAATACATTCTTCAGATACATAGTGGCTTACACAATTATAATGACAACAATATTTTGCCTATAGACACCATTAAAGATAAATTAACTAGGAAGATTCATTTTATATCGAATTAAAGAGATTCATTTTATATCGAATTAAAGAGATTCATTTTATATCGAATTAAAGAGTTTCATTTTATATTGAATACCCCCTTTAATATTATAAAAATTTATTTGATAAAAGGTTTTTGTTTTGAAATACATCAAAATTTAATATGTTGTATATTTAAGTATGTTTAAAGCTATAAGATCAAAAGTTTAATACCTGTACTGAAATTACTCTGATATTGTGATTTGTAAAGAAAAAGAAAAGTAAACATGCGGTAATATTGCGAGTTGAACCATTTTCTACTTTTCTTCAATGGTGTTAAAAGTCATTTTCTTATTTTCATAAAATTATGTGCTTTATCAGAGTTCATTGTTCATATAGTTCCTAATAAATTACGTGAAATATGAGTTTTTTTGGAGATTTCTACCCAGACAGATGGAAAAGTTTTTAGAAAGACATTTCATTTAAGATTGGTATTTGAGTTGTAATGCATTACGAGATATGTGAGAGATGTCCCTAGACAACACTCTGAAACATTAAAGGACGTACTGAGGAAGCAACGTTGCGAAATGAGAAGATAGGACATGCTTGGCTGGGGAAGCCAGTGTGGTAGGAGAGGGTAGAATTGGTTTCTTCTAAAAGTAGCATTGTTCAGAATATGCTGGAACTCGGTTATTTTCCACAAGTACGGATAACACTGCTGTGATTCCAATTTTTAAGCCGGATACATCTAAGAAACATATATATATTTAAGAAATCACGAGATCATGATTCACGAGAAGCACAGATTCATGCCTAAGCTTTTCACATTCCACCAGCTAATCCAAGTGAAGTTTATGAAAATTAGACTTTGCAATAAAAAACACACATAATCGTTTTCCCTCGACATACAGAAAGATTTTAACCGAGTTTGGTGTATTGCTCTTTCCTTTAAAATGATCAAATACAGATTCTAATTAAATTAATCGATTCTTACCTGATTAATGAAAACTTTTAGGTCTTACTTAACGGGATCTATATTCTAAACCAAGGTTAACTGAAGCAAGTATCTCCCTGAAATTTTTGTTCGCACTAACTTTAATTATTATTTTCATGAGCGCGATATCCAATACACCGAAACACAAGTCTCTACATTTATGCAAGCTACACAGCGATACTTGCAAGAATCTATTGCTGAAAGGCTATTGGTCCCGCTCTGATCAGACACCTCACATAATTAAAAGACTGGTACTCGATTTGGAAAAAAGTCCTGAATGTTTCCAAGGTGGAGGCCGTTTTCCTTTCCAGATATTACAGAAGAGTTGTACCAGACATTTATCTCGAAAACAAAAATCTCCCCTGGACTTGGAGCACTAAGTTCACAGCGGGAAGTTAAATAAAAAGCTCACTTTTAAACAACAAATCTCACTAATTAAAAATCAGTAAAAATCTTCTGCTTACGATCGTTACTCCCTTACCTGGCATAAATCTACTATAAGTAGGCGTATAACAAACTGTTTATCTATACTATGATAATCCTGAACGGTTCTACACGGTTCTTCTAATGTGGTCTCAATCTGCATTTACCAAATGCCTATTTCAAAAGTCCCAAAATATAATGATAAGAAAAATTCTAAAAGCCTAATGGTACATGAGAAAAATAAAAATCTCAGAAAATCCACAAAATAACCTCCTCTCAGAGCCATCATAAAAACTCTCTGTTAAACTGTTTAATAAAATTAATAGCTCAACGAATAGAACTCTGCAAAGCATTAAAAAAATGCACCCTGCTTAGAAATAATCCTCTTTTAAACAGGACTGAGAAATTGTACTTGATTAAATTTTACTTAAACTTATTTTCTTTTCCTTCCCTCTCCAAATTTCACAAGTCCATAGCACTATCCCAGACGAATAGAAAACCTTTCCTAACGGAAATGCTATCTCGGCCTAACCGACACAAGAAATCTTATCTTACCTCTAATTTCAAACTCTATCTCTCTACTATTAGATTGGACTACCGCGAACACGTTTCATAGCTGTCTGCATTTAAAATATTTTTTAAATCTTTTTTTTATAGTAGTAAAGTTATTTTCTGATTTAAACTTGCTTTATTTCAAACAGAGTAAGCTTGGTATTTCCTTATTTAACAGAGCAAGTCTAGTGATAAACAACACAGTACCGAGCGACTATTACTCTCTTTCAAGCAAATAAGCTTTAATTTCTGGTTCTATTAAATTTTAACTCTTTTGAAGTATTTTTCTTAAGCTGTTGCGCTATTACTTGTTTTACATAAATTTTTAAATTTATTTCTTAAATTTATTTCATGATTTATAACTACTCCTGGTCAAGTATATATTCCAAAGCTCAATGTCACAATATTTTTTCCAGCTAGTTAGATCGGGGATAAGAGCCTGTGGGTGTTAAGAACACTAGATGCCTTTTTTCGCTTTGCTTTTAAAAGCAGACAGAACCACATAGGATGCTGGAATGTTATTGTTGTGTCTTTAGCAATCGTTACTAATTTTTAGTGCAATAATTGTAATTAGATCTGTGATTGCTTACGTAAAATTTGCAATTGTCTTCTGTCCATGTATTAAACATCAATTTGTTTATGAAGATATAGTTATCATCTTCAAAGAAATATCCTGAGACGACGAAGTCTACAATGATATATAAAAATTTATTATAAATTCAGGATATTATGCTATTATAAGAACAGTTGAAAATTGTTTTAGTAGCTTTACCTTTTATTAGTTCTAAAAAGACTGAAGTCTTTCACTTGATCTCTTTAATGGTTATTCTGTTATTTGAACTTTATAAAATAATATTCATTTTTAGCATAATGTTTTGAGATCACTACTGGCCGAATTGAAATAAATCACTTTAAACATTGAAATTTCAGAAAAAATAGTTTTAGTTTTTTCACATCCATATCAAATATTTATTCAGTACAATCAACGAAAAACTATTATTTTACAAAAATAATTTATATATAAATAATAATTAATCGATAGACCTATGGATCGAGGGTTAAAACCATAACACTTTATTTTAAAATAAATACGTTCTGTTAGGCAAATGTATATACCTATTATACTGTTAATACAGAGCATTTTTCGCTCATAATACTGGTAATATACCCTATGAAAAAGATCTTTGTGAAATAGGAATTCGAAAAGTTTTGAAATACCACGATATAAAAGGAAAATACTTTTATATTTAAAATTATTTTTCTAAAATTTCAAGCTTATTAACAAAATTTGTATCAAAAATCATCAAAAGAAGATAAGACATATTAAAGAACTAATGGACAAGAAGAAACATTTTTAATGAAATAATGATAATTATACATTTATTAACATTGACTAAAGGCAAATAATATCGAAGAATTTTTTACGAGGAAAATTTAAGAAGTTAAAATGTAAGTTCATCAAATTTTTGTCACCATATTAGATTCTATAAACCCATTTTTACGATTTAAATAATCAAATACTGCACATTGCCTGAAAATGAAAAAAAAAAAAAAAAAAAAAAAAAAAAAAAAAAGTCAGATTCCATAGAATATTACAAATTCCTAAAAATGGTTAATTTTAGGATATATAAGAGTTTAAAAAATGATTGGGAATTATTCCATATGACATACAAATAACGAAAAGAAAGATGTATACTTTATTTTATCTCAAACTGACATGATGTATCTTCCCAAACAAAATACTGTACTCCGTCAAACAAACTCTTAAAGTAAAATACTGAAACTGGTCGTGTCGTTTTAAGAAAAAAAGAACCACTTATAGTGCTTTTATCAAACCAGACATGAGCTAGGAACGGCTTATTAATGTTGTATTCAAGACCGATGGCTCATTTTAACAGAACTGTAAGCTTGCGAATCGTTTTATTTTCTCTTTACATCGGTTACTAAAATTGCTTGCTTTGCAGAATTCAACGAAGATAGTTTGTAATATTGAAAATTTTCCGCAATGCAAGCACTTTAACATTCTTGAAAGGTTTAATACTTGTAGAAACTCTCTCGTTGAAGTAGAATATTGAGAATATGAAAGTTATCGATCACACACATTTCTCTTCTCTATGTAAGGTTTTTAAATTCAGTCGTAGAACTTTTAACTATGTCATAAAAACTTTCAACTATGTTTTTCCTACATATTGATTATTAAAGAAAATATGAGTTCCATTATATAAAATATGAATACCCTAAAAACATAACCTTTATGCTACTTTAAATTAAAAAGTTTTCTCTGACTAAAGCAAATTTCAAATTTTTTTAAAATCATTTTTTTTGTCTTTTTAGCTTTCTTTCAGTGTAGAAGAATAGATTATCTTCAATAATGACAAAAATTGTCTTACATTTTTAAATTGTCAAGTAATTAATTGTTGAAATAGAATCACATATTAATTTAAAATTGCTAATTATGAAAACTGAAAGCACAGCTCAAAGTCAATTAACTTCTTGTACCCTCAACTTATGTTTGACGCTTTTAGAATATTCTTAAACTTAAATAACAATTATTTGAACAATCCACTAAAAAAAATTTAATAATACCGTGAATAGCACCTCCCTTCCCCTTGTGCCTCGAAAATTTTATAGCATTTAAAACTCATGTGATGACATATTTAAATATCGATGATATGAAAAGCAGTGCTTTTTTTAAAAAAGAGACTGACTAAAAACATTGTATTTTTTTTATAGTTGTAGTCCTTAGAAGTTTATTTTATTAAATTGTTTTCATTTAAAAACATTAATTTGGTACGTCCTATTAAAAATTATCTGTAAGAAATCATAGTATCTTTAAATTGTAATATTAAGATTCTATTTTTCTTAGAATGGAAATCCTTTTAAATACAAAAGAAGAGTTACAATCGACATAAAATGCATTTTTTAAACACAACATCACCTATTTTTGAAAATAATTCTTCTTACTGAAGAAAGGAATACACTAATTAATAATTATAAAATATGTAAGGAATACGTAATATATATATATATATATATATATATATATATATATATATGCAGTCGGAACTCAATATAACGAAGTCGCTAAATTTTGAAAAAAGTTCGTTATATGGAAAATTCGTTACATAGAGGTTCACCTTTCAATATACTTCATAAACCACATAAAACAAATTTTAAATTCATAAACTCTATTTATTGAAAAAAAGTAATTATTTACACCTTTTTGTAATTTAATATCTATTTATTTTATATGTATCTTACCCATCAAAAAAAGAATAAGAAAAACTGCAGGGAAAACAAGAAAAAAGAATGTCGAGGAATACACTTTATTTTCAACATTAAGAAAATAATTTTATATTAAAATATCAACGAATTTTACGAATATTTTCTAATTTTAAGTACACAAGTAATTTTAAACACATACATTATTTTATAAAAAAAATTCTAAACATACATTACCATATGTGTCCTTAAATTTAATTACTCATAAAATCTGTTAATTTTATTTGAGTTTTTTGTTTGAAAAAATGCTCTATTTCATAATACACTTCACATCTTTACAATGCACCAAAAATCCTTTCAGGCATATTTTCTTCACACTAAGATCCGCGTCGAATTGTTTCAAAAGAATTTATCATTTCATCATACGAAGGTTTATTGATTTCTGCATTATCATCGTTTTCATTTTCATCTTCGTCTTCATTGCAATCCATTGCTGTACTGTTTTAATTAGTCACACTGTTCAATATATCCAATTCAGTTAGTAATCCCGAGGTTTGATCTTCAGAATCAAGAAAAAGAAAATCATAAAGCAGCACAGAATCCGTAAATTCTTGTTTTTCCTTTAGCTCTATCCATGTTTTTTCACTTCTTCTAATGGAATATCGTCTTCGTCCTCCGTACTCTCCGTACTCTCACTGAAGAGAAAGAATCCAGCTTTAGCAAAACTGTTATGAATGGTACGATCTGCAATATCATAGTTCCATGCATTCGAAATTTGTGAAATACTTTCCGTAAATTGATATTTGGCATGGATTGATTGTTTTCAAGAGCAGTGATAACTTTTCGCAATATCCTCTTGCGATAGTGTACTTTAATTTTTTTTATCACTCCTTGATCCATTGGCTGCAGTTTTGATGTGGTGTTTGGTGGCAAGTAAAAATCTGTAACATTTTTCAATTTTGGGTTGATTTCCTTCGGATGGGCAGGATAATTATCTAAAAGAAGAGCAATTTTGAGACGTTCTTTAACCATACGTTTGTCCAACTTTCGAATCCAAATTTCAGAAATTTTTGACGTCATCCAAGATGTTTTGTTAAAGTTATAATCAACTTCCAAAGATTTTGAGCCTTTGAAACATCTTGGAGTTTTGCTTCTTCCTATAACAAGTAGTTTTAATTTCTGCTGTACAGTCATATTTGCTTCTAACATAACAGTTATTCTTGCTTTACTATGTTTTGCTCCAAAGCATCTTTCGTTTTTAAATGTTAGTGTTTTTTGAGGCAAACATTGAAAAAATAAAACAGTCCCATCTGCATTAAAGATACTTTCTGGTTTATAGTCTTTTAAAATTTTACTCAGTGTCTGTTATCCAATTTTTAATATCATTATCATCAACATCTTTACTTTCTCCAGATTGTACTTTTGCTACAATTCCGTGTTTCTTAAATTTTTCTAGCCCTCCATTGCTACCTAGAAATTGGTCGTATCCCAATGCCTTCGCAAATTGAAGAGTTTTCTCTATTATGAAAAGTCCAGAGATCGGAACATTTTTATCTCGCATTGTGTGAATCCAATTCAAAACTGCCTCGTCGATATCTTCATAGACACATGTTCTTAAACGCTTTGAACAAGAATTCGATGAATCATAATTTTGTAGCTTATCTCGATTTCTTATAATTGTTGATAAGCTGTTTTGAGGAATATCAAATTTTAAAGCAATATCCTTTTCCTTGAAGCCTTTATCCACTTCCTGAAGAATAAATTTTTTTTTTGTTTGATGCTCAAACACTTACGTTTTGATATTTTCGAGCTATAGGAAACGTAGTTACACGTAAGATTGATTAACCCTATAAATGAACGGGAGACTAGTTCAAGGACACGGGGACACGAGGCAATTCCCCTGATGGTGTAAGGGGATATGGAAGATGTTTCTAGTGAACTGGACAATAGGGGTTAAGGGTTGCAATTCTTGGTGAAACGTTCTGAATTATATTGCTGTCGGAGAATTAGGGACCCAATAAAAACCAGTTCAAAATTTATGACCACCATAAAACATGTTAAAAGAGATAATAATTTGAAATGTCCAGAAATACTTGAAAAATAGGAAGAAAAAAAATTGAATCACAAGAGAAAAAGTTCGTTATATAGAAAATGCACTTCGCTATAGAGAGGTTATTTTACGAAGAAAATCGTGAAATGCTCTTGGTTCCAGGAAAAAGTTCGCAATGTAGAGGTTCGTTATATAGAGGTTCGACTATATATATATATATATATATATATATCAGGATTACATTTGAAATTAAAATGAATAATCATGAATGATTCATCTTAAACATAAAGAAGGTATAACATCTAAGTTCATAAAGAACATAATAAAACATCTAAATTCCTCTTAGACATAAAAAAAAATGATACTGACATAAATGTGTGTTATTGAAATTTTATGATTGCTTCAACTTAGAGAATAAAATAAGTCAACAAATAAAATCTCAGTAAGTGAAATATTTCTTAAAATTTTTTTTAAACCAAGTTTCTTTTGCTTCAAAATAAGAAATAATGCAAATATTACTATATTTGAATTTATGAAGTGTTTTACAACAAAGAAAGAGGCACATAATTTGGTATTTCCTCATCCTATTTAAAACAAATTTAACAAATAATGAAAAATTATTTCACTTTAATATATATATATATATAAAGCATTTTTCTTTATATCCTACCATAAGATCATTCTAAAGCATTCTTTTCAGAACTTTTTTCTACCTTATTGTTTATCATGTTTCACAACATGTACATATTGTGCAAACAAACCATTTCATATAGCCATCGGTAAAACTCTAAATTAAGAAATTTACTTCAGAAGGTAAATGAATTGATTCCGTTAAGATATGCAGAAAAATTCTCCTTTCCACAAAACGATGGAATACTGTCAATTGTTCTGTGAAATTGAATAATAAGGAATAGGACACAAACCTTCTTTTATTTTGTTTTATTGTCTATAATCTACAATGTATTCTTTCAGTGTTTGATGGTAAGTAAATTATCAATGAAAAGAGATTCATTTTCCAAGAGAATTTCTGTTAGCAGTATAATTTTGCTTTAAAAAAGAATTTCAATTTCAGATTCCTTTACATAAATAGTTTGCAGAAATGAATTTTATGGATAAGAGGTTAATGAAGCTTTTTCATTATAAAGGAATATATTAAAACCATTTTTTTGTGAGAATTTTAATGACAAATACAACAGAAAAAAATTATTGTTAAATTTTATGTTTAACTGTGAAACTAAATATGTATTCATATATATATATATATATATATATATATATATCTGAAAATCTTTAACTGGAAGTGTGAATGGAAATAACCACGAAATCTTTAAGCTAAAAATGGAATCAGCTTAATGGAGAATGTCAAAGTCTTAGCTAACTATAATTTAAAAAAAATTAAAATATTTAATAGATATATTTAGTAAGAGTTTCATCACCATAAATGAGATAGATTCCTCGTGCAGAGGAGAGTTGTAGAATACTCCTACTACCCTCTTATGTGTCGTAAAAGGCAACTAATGGAGACCCAGTGCTTGGGGGTATGACTGAATTTCTCTTTCGAGAGATTGGGCAATGGACCAATTATCCATTCTTGTTAAAACTTCTAATTACTTTTACTTCAGGATCTGAACAGATTTTTTTTATATGAAATAGATGTTCTCCCAGATGCAGATTATTTGGCAAAATTGGATGAGAAGTTATCTAATATGATGATGCTGAGGCAAAGCCTCACTTACCCTCAATTTCGGATAAACTCATTTGCAAGACCTAAAAACAAATAAAAATAGATACTTGGAATGTTCAAACAATGTACCAAATCAGGAAAATTAAACAAATTACAGAGGAGGTAAGCAATTATGGTATTAACATTTTGGGAATCTTGGAAGCAAGGCGGAATGGCTTCGGCGAAGTAAAGACACGTGTTGATTTTTTAATCTCCATTTGGAGAAAATTAGAAGAATGAGTGAGAAGAGAGAGAGAGAGAGGTAGCGTTTTTATTTTAAATAAAATTTTGAGAAAAATCTTGATGATTTAGAATACAATAAACTGTAGGATAATTACTGCATGATTTTTTTTCCAATTTCAGAAAACAAACATAATTCAAGTTTATGCACCCACTAATGATGCTAGTAGAAGCAAAATGATCAGGTTCAGTTATAAACTTCTGAAACTAGTTGACGAAATTCCAAAATATGATATACTTCTACTGAAGGTATACTTAAATACAAAAATAGGAAGGTAAATAAAAAATGAAGAAAATGCAATTGGAAACGAGGTCTTGGGGAATGAGGCAGATGAGAAAAGAGGAGATGGCAGTTCTGAAAAAAAAATGATCTAGTAAATTTTTTTTTAATTCACTTGAATGAAATTATTTAGCTAGGTTTGTTTAATTGATTCTGCAAAAGTTAGAATAAATGTTTATGCTAAATTCGCAATAACTTACGTTCTCAACCAAGATATACATAGATATACATACAAATTTAAAAATAATATGCAATATTTAGGCCCTTCAATATTTAGAGTACTAAGGTTTTCACCATTCAATAAAAATAAATCATTCAAAAGAAAAATAAAGTAAATATTTTTCAATTCTTGATATTATTTTTCAATATGTAAAACAAACAATTTTCACTTATACTTTCTTTCAAAAGAAAAATTTCAAAATATATTCTAAATTGAAAAAGAAAACTCATATGCTATTACAAAACAAATGTATATACCTAAAGATTAATGAGAAATACAAAATGAATTAAGAGGATCATATATTCCTAGTATTCGAAAGATAAAAAGATATTTGCATCAACAAAACACACACAAAAAAAATATTAACATACACGTTTTCATAAACAGAAGAAAAAAAAATTACGAGTATTTGAGCTTTACAATCAATAATAATTCTTGTTTAATGTTTTAAGTGAGAAAAAACAGGTCTGCATAAAATGATGAATTGACAGCACTCTCTTTCAGGGGTACAAGGTCAGAGATAATAGCTTTTTTGCTCTTTCAATTTTTTGTTACTTAGAAAAAATTGGAAATATATATAGAAAGTATTAAGAAAAAACACCAATATTAACTGAAAGGAAAACTAAGATAACTGACACATAAAAGTTATAAAATATATTCATAGACACATTTTCTTAAAAAGGAGAACTTTTCACAATAAATTATAAAATATATTCATAGACACATTTTTTTTGAAAAAAAAAAAAAAAAAAAAAA
This sequence comes from Nephila pilipes, assembly GCA_019974015.1. Taxonomy (NCBI): domain Eukaryota; kingdom Metazoa; phylum Arthropoda; class Arachnida; order Araneae; family Nephilidae; genus Nephila; species Nephila pilipes. The sequence goes on from BMAW01003025.1 coordinate 675,540, forward strand.
AAAAATTTTTTACAATAGAGAGATAATACTTGCGCGATCACACCCAAGATTCTGTTGAATTTCTTGGCGGTTCTCAGTCGCTCAAAGGCACCCTTAATGGTAATTTTTTTACAAAATATAATTAGATTGTAATTGAAATCAAATGTTACAACACTACGAAGTATCCAAAAAGGCACTTCAAAAATCGGGATGATTTTTTCTCTAAGCGGAATGTGGAATTCTTTTCACCTGGATGACGTTTCGATGATTAAATCTTCTTATCAGCGGCAATTTCAGGAATGATGGATGTATTTATCGTGAACTCTAAGTACAGGAAGTACTTCTTTCCTCGAACTCCTAGTGCAAAGGGCACTTTTTCATTCCATAAACTCCTCTTCAAAACTGTTCCAGGAATGCAATGTGCATTTATTTTTTTAAAACAAAATTACCAGGATGGTAATGTTGCAGTGAGACGACAAGGTACGCTGAATTCTGATTGATGAGTTACTTTTCCATCGTGGCCGGAGCCGCCATTTTCTTACTCTGTAGAATCCTTACTACAGAAATGGGGTACATGGCTCGTTTTAAAGATGTCTAGGGATTTTCTGGATTCAATAACAAAGCGGATTTTAAGAAGTGACATTTAATCAAACCATATATTATTGTACAGTATTTACTAAGTTAAAAT
>BMAW01003025.1:696136-754699 GCA_019974015.1 Nephila pilipes
TATATATATATATATATATATATATATATATATATATATATATATATGATAATAGAGAAATAAGGATTATAAGAAATTTTTGTGATATATTTGTTTGCACATAATCATAATCTTTAATGTTCATGTAAAGAATATTACACTACGACATAATGTGCTTAAAATCAATCAATGTATTTACTTAAGCTTTTGAAAAAAAAACCTAATTTTATGCTCATCATCATTATTATTACTAATTTCTTTTCATATATTTAATATGTTGAATAGCTTTTCAATACTCCTCAACACGTGTTGAGATACTATTAAAGACAAAAAAATTTCTCTCACGAATTTTTAAATTTCAGTTAAAATAGCTTGAATTTCATATGAATGATAATTTGTTTTTTTGCTTAGAATAATAAATTGAATACCTCTATACATTAAGCAATTGAAAAAGAAAATACTATATACATTATGCAATGGTACATCATGAAATTGAATTATGTTTATTTGCATATTTATGTATATGATTTACATTTTTTAATAATAAATTTAGAATTTTAAATATTTTTTATAAATTTGATGAGTTTCTTATCGTTGGACACATCTATATAACTTTGACTTATACAAAAATAAGAGCACAGTTGGAGCGTTTTTAATTAAAACCAGTTGTATATATTCGAGTAAATGCAAACAGTGTTAAAGTAAAATATAGCAAGTTATTTTAGTACGTTTTCAAATACTTCAATAATCGTTTAATTTTCAACTTTAAGCAAGTATTGTAAGCATCGATTGTTTCTCTAAGACGAACATCCGACTGAGAGAATATAAGTACCTATTTAATAAGGTAGAATCTCGTTCGTGGCCGAAATTCATCAGACAAGTTCCTTCCCCAACTAAGATTGGTCATGCACCATCCTCCATGGAATAATAAAAAGAAAATAACTCTTAGTCTTTCAGGCTTCCCGTGCTGTATAAATTCAGCTTTGTGTTCTATTTTTGATAATGCCTTTAAGTCAGTTTTTTTTCATCTTTTTGGCCATAATTTTCCCCAACTCATAGAATGTTTTCCGTAAACTTTCCAGAAATGAGAAATTTAGCCAGATCACAGACTGTCATTGTTTTTGGAGAAAACTAAGGGGATAATAGATGACTTTCGAAGAGCTATCTTTCGTTCTTGCTTAATAGAATGATTCTTAAGAAAATACTTTCGTACTTGTTCATCACATACAACGACCTAAAAATTTCGTATCTAGACACTCAATACGAATGTCCTCACTAGGTCCTTTTAATCCTTACTTTGAGAATACGAAGCCCACCAAAACATAACCGAGAGATCCTATTCTGTTATTCCATTCATAATTGTTCAAGTAAGCTTGCCAGTCACCGGAGGCAACCGGTAAAATAATAGGGGAAATTCGGAACCGCCGATAGGTAGATACTCCATCCTGAGTGTAGATCCAACTATAAGTATTTTAACCAAACAATTTTAAGAGAATTTATTATTAAGACGAAAATGTTCAAATAAAAGATATTTTCTTTATTATGACGTAAGTTTTGATTCGATTCATAAAACAATCAGAATAATCAAAGAGAATAAAGGAAAGATAAAATTGTTCCATGCAAAGTTTTACAAAGAACAGATCTAGCGCCATCATAGGTGCTAATTTAAAAAAAAATATTAACTTATTTAATTAATTATTCAAAATTAAGAAAACGATATTATGACAACAGAACAGAAATTTGATTGATTGATTGATTTATTATTTCACTCACTCACTCACTCACTCACTCACTCACTCATTTTGTCCAAAAAGATATCCAGAAGACACTTTTCTTTGAAATATTCTCATATGACCATTTAGTTGTTGACTAAAACAATAACCGTTTGGGTTGCTAATACACGATTAAAGCTGGAATCTTCTCAAATCCTGTCACCTGCCTCGCAGTGGATATCGTAAAAGTTATAGAGTTTATTCATTCCAGTTAGAATGTCCCCAACTTTCAAATACTTGAAGAGTCATTTAATTTTTAGCTTCGAGTAAGTATAGTGTCCCAAATATATTTTCAGATAAATGCGTTAAGAAATATATTCTAAATACCTTTTGTTCTGGTCTTTTAGATTATGAGCTCAGACTTAGAATTTCTTTTTCTTAATTACTTTCCCGAGAATATTGTTATCTTTCTGAAATTTTTATAAAGTATATTAAATTACTTCCAGATCTATATTTTGTAATATTTTGGAATTCATATTCATCTTACTTCTCAATAAAATCATCCAAAATGAACAATACATGTGTTTTTGATGTAGGTTTGTTTTATAAATTTAATTTATTGCATTTGTTATGTTTTTCCTTGCAATTTAATTCCATTTCTCTGTGACTTTATACTCTTTCCTTTCTTTCTTCGCTAGATTTTCATCAGAATTTTTGAAGTAAGATAACTATTTTTATTCAAACATTTTATCATCCAATAAGTGCGTATCTTAATATTTTTGCATCCAACTTTACTTTTTCTTACAACAATCCTTAAGCGTTTTTAAATATGTGGCAATAATGTTCTGAATGGAATTCTTTACAATGTCTTAGAAAATGATTACTGTGTTACGCCTGTTTTGATTACGAAATGATAAGCATTTTGTCCTTGTTTTTGTTTTACTCGTATATCGTAGTGAAAAATCAAAATATTGGGAAAAAAAAAAAAAAAAAAAAAAAGAAAAAAAAAAAAAAAAAAAATCAGGTAAAATTAACAAATAGAATGGAAGTATTTTATCAATCGCCGATTTAAAACTTTTGAAACCATTCGGGGAAAAATACGATTAAAAATATTTTTTTTACGTATTTTCTGTAAAATGTATTCTAATCTCTTGAATTCGAGCTAAGTGTTAGAATGTTTAATATTATAAACAATAAGAATTTTTCTCTCATTTTCTTCATATTTAATTTCGAAGGTGACGACATTAAGCTTCCAATATGTGTATAATTTTTATCTCATCAAGTATTTTCAAATAGTGTATCCTATACTGTTACTTCAAGTTGAAACTTATTTTTGTTTTATATATGATTTTTTTTTAAAAATTTATTATTCTAATTATCTATATATAAATATCAAATAATAAAATACCCATTAGGAGATAATAATTAAAAAAATTAAAAAGTTCTATCCAAAGCTTTGCAAAGAACAGATTTAGACACCCAAGATGCGCTTTTTTTATTATTATTATTAAAATTATAAATAAAATTCTCAATTAAATATAAGAATTAAAGTAAACGATGAAATATCAAGAAATTGAGAAAAGTAACCTTTTTTGGTATCAAAATTAGAGGAAACTATAAATTATTAATTTGAATATATTTAAGCTAAATGTAATTAAAATTAAAGCAAACAATAAGTTATTAAATAAAATATTATATCAGCTACATGTAATTAAAGCAAACGATAAATTATTGAAATGAATATATTTAAGATAAATATAATTAAAATTGCAGCTAAAAATAAAAAAAAATGTAAAGTGATCTGATACGTCAAAAATGATCCATCTAAAACAATATCTCCTTGGGTGACTAAAAAAAATGGCTGCTTCACAGCTGCCTTAAAATTTTGTATAATGTTACTTATTTTCAGTCATATCCAGATTCCAGCTTACATATGATTTAAGGTGATACATAAATCTATAAGTAATTAAAATACTTAATTTTTATATTTATTTTCACTTCAATCCAATAAAAAAATTGAGTTAAATTTATTACATATTCTTGAAAATTGAATTCATTTGTGGTGAAAGCAGGTATCAGATATATATTACATTTATACATAAAGGAGAAATTTATTTTAGAAAACTAAGTTCGTTACCAGTGAAAAAAGACATAAAAATATACGCAAAAGCAAGATAAAACTTTTAAAAGTGGTCAGGTACGACATTTTTGGTGTTAACTAAAACAATATTCCTTTGGGGGGCTAATACTCTTCCCCCCTGCTAACTTCAACGCTAGTTATTTAATAATTCTCAAATCGTTGAATTATTTTTTAAAACCTTTAACAGCTTGTACCTGTACGTCTAAACCATTTTGCGTGATATATTAAAGTAAGTAATAACAATAAGCAAAGTGAAAATATTTCTAAAATATTTATCGATTTTAGTGGGGCAACAATTTTCACAGTCTTAAATCTAACTTCTTTCTAGGATAGGAGCTACGCATCTCTTACTGTGATTTCATAATATTGGATTTGTATTATTACTAGCACATCATGATCTATTTCTTGGAAGTTTTAGAAAATATTATCACATTTCCAAAATTAAAGAATAACAAAATTGACATAAAACTTATGTACTACACAAGTACAAACGGAACAAATGCACATCTTATAAATCTACTCCTGCGCCGGACAAGACATTATACGGTTACATAAGAATTTCAGCACTAGGTGAAATACTCTTTGAAGATATTAAAATATAGACTCTAAATGATTAATAATTATAAGATTTAACAATTTACACACATTTTATTTATATGAAAAGGTTTAACAGTTTATATATATTTTATTTATATAAAAAGGTTTAACAATTTATTCAATTTTAATTTACATTAAAAGGTTTTACAATTTATAAAATACAATAATTAAGACAATAACTATAATCTATCCATGTTACATACTTTATATGATATCTAATTATTGCGTTTGAGTCACCTGGAAAAAAAAATCTCAGATTGATTCTTAGCTCAGTTAGAAAAGATGGTTTAGTCTTTCTGACTCAGTTTCTTGGAATTTCTCTGACAACATAATTACTAGTACTTAAATCTCAAATACAATTAAAACATAACATAAACTCACAATATTCAAATTTATTTGTAAATATCTCATAAAAAGTTTTTTAATACCTCAGTATAACTTTTTAGTGTTTATTTCTGTCTTAAATATTTTTTTTATCTTTTATATATAATCTCAAATTCATTGATATAATGCATAATATTTAAGTCCTATCCAACCTATTTCTCTGAGAACACAGCATGCTTAAATCGCACACATTCAGGTATGCTAATAAAAAACAGTAAGAGGTATAAAAATAAAAACAATACAAATATTATAAATATAGGATGTAAAGGATAAATGTATAGGATTGGTCATAATTGTATAGGATTGGTCATAATTGTACATATAATTAATAGTTCTTATATTAACCCTTAGCGTCATAAATAACATCAGAAACGAGTTTATAAATTTTTAACTTAAAATCATATTCCAAATGTTGAGTGATTTATTATAGTTACATTGAACTGATATGCCTTTGCTCTTAAAATTTACCCTTTATCTGATGTAAAATCATTTTTGAGAATTTATGATGGTATTACTTATCCTAAATGAATCTTATATTCTTTAAAGCATTTTGAATGACTTTTGAATTTAAATACTTCATCCTATATATATATATCATTTAAATTCCTACTATTCTGTATTTCTCCAATATAAAGTTTGATCATTCATTTTAAATTGCTTTTAAAATGTATGTTCTGTTTATATAAATTTTACCTTGGAAAAGTAATACCATACTTTATTATTACAAACAATATTTTAAAAGAATTTGTTATTTACTTGACTATTTCAAAACATATCTTGTAATGAATAATCTTTAAAATTCTTTATATATATGCTAAGTTTCTACATTATTTGTAAACAAAAGACTTTCATGCGAATTTTGCAAAAGAATTAGATTAACTAACATTCATCTTGTTACTTTTGAATATTAAAATATTTTGAGCATTTTGATTATGGGAAGCATGAAATGATTGATTTTGTTTTACTTTTTCATTTATTTTTGGAGACATATGAGATTCCACATAAGTATAACTTATTACAGTTATATTTTGCAATACATTTTCGGTTTGTGATATTGACTCTCATTCATAAATATCTAATAAACGAAACATTTATCAAATGTAAAACAAACATTATAAATTGAAGCCTCTTTGTGCGAATTATTTATTTTTGTTTTGCTACAGATTAATATAAATGCATGTTATGTATTCAAAAAAGAAACAAAATTTTATAAGTAAAGTTCTAAACAAATTAAATAACGTTTTTAGGTATTTCTGAGAATTGAATGGGGAAGTATTCAAAATGATTCGAATGGTTTCAAGTATTTAAAATAAATGAGTTTCTTATGACTCTTTTATTTCAAAGAGATGTTTTTATGCTGCAATATAAAAGTTAATATTTCTTACCTTTTTATTTCATATAGCATAATTTTAATCGTAAACGAATATTGAATTTAAAAGTTTTTAGTTTACTCAGTCATAAGCACTGAAGTTCAACATTATTTTTAAAAAAGAATTATAACAATTGCTTCATTAGTGCAAAATGAGTGCTAATTAATTTTAATTCTACTTTTCAGAGTACATGTATAATTCCAGAGAATTATTAATAGTGAATTTTTTTGAAACAATTCACTTTTATTATTTTTCATATAATTTAGATTTGAAGGATTTCTGAGATTCTTGGCAATGTTATGCCTTTTACAATATCAGATATATAAGAAAGATTATAGTTTTCTTGAAAATGTAACTGAATTCATATACATTTTCCTTAAACAATATATGTAGCTCATAAATGAAAAATTTTATTATTTTCTTTATAACAATAGGTACTTTTCTATACATACATAGTAATTTCTCGCTTTTGGAAAGTTGTAATGTAAGGTTTAAAAATATTTATTAATATCTTTCAAGAACATTTGAAACAGCTTATTTGATTTTTGATTCACAGGAGTTATTTTTGTATGTTTGTGATGCTTGTCTGTTATTATTGCGCCATATCTTAATCTAATATATGAATCGAAAACTACTAAACTCCAATTAAAGAAGCTTAAGAACGAAAACGATTCTTTTATTTATTATTACTGTAGAATATTTAAAGTAATTCCTATTCAGAATTTCAACTTAACTCTCAAACTGAAATTATGATTTAAATAAGAAATCTATCTTATCAGGCTACTTGTTCTTAATTTCACAACTCTCTTCTACGGTAACTACATAGATCAATACTTTTAGAAAAAAATCTCTTCTATCCACAAAAACAACAGAATATTTTCAATCTGAATAACAATTCTCTAACCACCCTCTTTCTTTCCGCATTTTTGATTAATTTTGTGTCATCTATATATGATTTTATCTAAATCATTCCACTTTTATCTTCATCTAATGTATCGATCCACACTTCATTTTGATTGAACAGAAATTCTAATTTTATGCAATTTAAATCAATAAAAAAAACCCGAGGTTAGTGAAGAGAAAATCACCAATACTTCAACGTCACATATTTAAAAAAGTATTTAAGTGCAGACTACTTCAGTAGACATGGTTAGTTCTCAGTTCTCTGAATATTCGAAATTGTTTTTTATGTAAAATTGAGGGGACAAAACTCTATAAACAAATTCTACAAAAAAAGAAAAAAAAAATCTTTGTTCTCTTTTAAGAAAGCAAAAAAAAAAAAAAAAAAAAAAAAAGTTCGACAAAAACAAAATAAAATGAAATCTATATAATCATAGAAAAACATGAAGCAAACATAATAATCGCAAAACTTTTTATCTTGTTTGACACTTCATTTTTCTGAAGAAGGCACCAACGTCTACAACACGACAAATTCAAAATCTTATCTTATGGGAATGTGTGGTACCCGAGGGAGTTCTTTCAAAGACTCACAATTCCTTCACTGCGTTTCAATTGATAATAGACTCTTGTGAGGTCCTTGGAGAAATTCTCTTCGGTTCAAAAAGAGCGGTATTCGATCTCATTTATCGCTTTTTTGTACAGTGGACTTAGGGCACTGTTTCGTTAGTTCTTATTCCCTCAGGATTTACGGATTTCTAGATTCTTTTAGCTAGAAGTCTCTTCTTATTTAGTCTTTTTCACTAGAGATAATCCAGATAGTAATGAAAAGTGGTAAAAAGGTTTATCTATGAACAAAAGATAATTTCATGACTGGATTTACAACCAAAATATTAGAGCTCGCTTTTAAATTAAAGTTTGATCTTTAATTAATTTTCATATTACTTTATCAGAGAATAAGTGGAAAATTCTGCAGAGAAAGAGACCCACGAAAACTTAAATGGCTTAACGAGTTACAATGGATAATTGTTAGAAATAAATAGATTTTGTAGAAATTAGAAATTTTATTAATGTTCTCTTATGAAATTACTTTTCTTGTTAAATACAAGATTAAAATTTCTTACACTAACCCGAACGTTTTTAAAATAAAACTCATTTCAAATAGTTGGAAAACTAAATTAATTGCATTGAAATTAAAATGAAAAAAAAATTGAAGGTAATATGTTTGCTTAAAAAGGATGTATGTTTGTTAAATAAACCAAATCCATATTCATGGAGTTTCTTTATAAAGAAAATATTAAATTATTCTTATTTTTTTCTGTATATGTATATAGCTAAGATAATCAAATAATGTTATATAAAGTAGCTTGAAAATATTAAAACAATTTTTATGAATAATCCAAACTTTAATACATTTAGTGTGAAATAATAATAAACAAAAGCAGAAGGATTTGAAAAAATTAATTCTTTTTAATATTTAACTTTAATGTATTTATTAGATATACAGAAAAATTTAAAAGTTTCTATTTCTTAAACAAATATTTATTTTGATGATTGCTACAGTTTCAAAGATGAATTCCTAGTAATGAATTCATATGCTTTTATCGGTCACAAGAAAGACAATTGTATCAAATTGGTTTTGAGAATACGATATTTAGACTGAAATACACGCGATCGCAGAAAATAAATGTAAGTAGGAAACGAAAATAAATTTTAGTTAATTTGATAAATTATTTTGTAGCAAGTAACGTAAAATAAAACAACTCATGGAATCAGAAACATATTTATGCAAGATTTTCAGTCAAAAATAAATTTAAATATTTCGTAACACTCTATGGCAAGTTTCATTTATCTTTTCAGACACATTCTTTCATAAGGAAATAAAATAATACATGCCAACGATGAGGAATATTTTTTACTTTACTTTCTATAATATGAGTAGTTTTTCGAAATATTTGAAAGCTTTCATTAAAAATTAGAAGCAATGTGTCATGTGTGTCATGTGAAAACGGTGCAGGTACCTGTGAAACATTTTTGTTGAAGCGTAAGTTAAGTGGGAATATATTGCTATTCGTATGTTATTCATTGAAAAATAAAAAAAAACTTATCTGAATACAGGTAACTCCTGTGTAACACTGAAGTAATGTTCCAAAAAACTGCCGTATTATAGGAAACAAAGAACTAGTACAAAAAGGAAGAATTGGCTTTAAAAATTAAAAACAATCATGCCATTATATTTTCTCAGTTAAAATATATATCTTTATTGACATTTTCTTAAGAAGAAATATATATTAATATTAATTTAACAGTATTTTCCTCTTCAGCACTAAGCACTGTAGACCGATGGCGCTTTTTTATGGCAAGATATCCTCGTACTGTGAGCATTTATCTTATTATCTTCAGATCCTTGCTCTATCTTTTGCAAATAATGTGTTATTTTAGGTTGCTTGCTTTTAGTTAAAAGAACTTAATAAATTTTCATTTATGGCGCTAAACACATGAAGCTTACTTTTAAATTTTGTGCTCCTTTCATTTAAAGGATCTTTATTTAAGAAATATGACTCTAACTGTTCGGCTAAACCTGGGCCTTTCGTTATTCTTTGTAGAGTAAATTTCTTAATTCTTCTTCACTCATGCTCTCATTCTCCGAGATCATGGATTTCAGATATTATTTCTACTAAACCTGATTCATCAATTTCTTCTTCCACCAGCAGTTTTTTGGATATCTTGTGCAATCATATCGTCAAAAAATTTTCCACCTAGAAACTTAGAAACTTCTACTATTGCAACTTCTACTACTGGGATTTCCTAATTCTCGAACAGTGTTACAGTGAATCAGTGCTATATAAGTGTCGTGTTATACGCGGGTTACTGTGTATATTTTTTCATACTGAAATCATTTATCATTTAACGACTTAACTATATCCGGTTTTAGTTTCATAAAACTTTATAAATGTTTTTTCATTTCTTACAGTTTTTCGACTTCTATTATACTTAAAAAGAAAACATACTCTCTTCAGATCCCTAATAAAATTAGTTAATGCAGAATTAAAAAAAAAGTATTCCAGATCACACGATTTTTTTCTTTCAATATAATCTGATCTTTGTAATCTATTAATTTGTCATCCCAAATTACTCTAGTATTTGTAAATGTCTTGTTATTGCATTTTATGTGAGGGGAATTAATAACTGATGAAGGTGTACGATTTATGAAGGCGTACGATTTACAAAATATACGAACAAACTTTTCTTGGATCATATAGATAATCATGTTTCTTTAAATAGTACTACATGGTAAAGTATAACCTGAAACTTTTCTGGGGATATACATTTTTAAGCCTTTAAGTAATGAGACAGAAATTGGAGGAATAATTTTCAATTAAGTTAATACTATGAAGCAACTTGCAATGGTAATTATTCTAAGTTCTAATTATGAGTATAAAAGATTATTCTAATTATGAGTATAAATGAGTATAAAATAACATATTAAACAATCTACATCTATTTCCAAACAAACACACATCAAAACTGCATGCTGAAGTGCACAATGTTGCATTCTCCTCTAATGCTGCTCTACCTAATTAATGTTGCACTCTTCAATTAATAACATATTTATCTAAGGCGCTTCTAATGTTTAACATACCACGCAAGAAACAATTAAATGAAGGAAACGCTGCATAAGTTTAAAAGACCGAAAGATAACCGTAATAAATTACAGTTACAGTAACATTCAGATACTAACGTATTTTAAAAGTTTAGCTGAAAATAATCCAGAAGCTATGTACGATAAAATAAGAATCTTTCGACATATTTCCAGAAATTAATACACACAAATGAATTTTAACAAATATGAAGAAACAAATTTGATTTTAGAAATTAATCTAAGAACGGAATAAAATATTTTCAAGATACAAAACGTTAAGACGTGATTTGTGATAAGATGGAGAATCATACGTAGTTTTTGAAACTATAGATGAATCGCAACGAATATCAAGAAACGAATAATGATAAATAAGAAAAGTAACCGATTTTTGAATTATTGATGTGATTTAGGAAGTTGATTGGCTACATATAAGAAAGTTAAGATGGTATTTTGAGGTACGTTAGAATGTATATTGTTTTATATCTTTTCTTGCTTCATGCGTTATTTACCAATAAAAGAGGGAAAGAAAAAATATTAGGAATTAAAGATTCTTTTAGTTAGCAAACAATAATTAAAAAAATTATTCTCATGAATAAGTTTTTATAAATAAACTAGCTGATACCCGCCTGCTTCGCTGGATAGACGATAATATAATATTTTGGAACCTATACGTAAGATATCAAGAAAATTTTCAATTTTTAAAACTTTAATGATAATCCAAATTTAAGATTTTAAGAATTTGGTTGTCTGTAATAATGGTTATCTTCGGCATTCAAATATATGAGAAAAATAAAAAAAATTAGTGAAAAGTCACCCCATATATATAATATGGATAAAATTCATTCCACCGTATACATGTTACATCTAGTATTGCCAAAGATGCAACCTTCTTTCAGAAGATACATCAAGTGCTTGGCTTTCAAATGAAATACCCTCTCAATGGCCTCGTGTCTATCATAAGATTTTTGTCCTTGCCTCAAGACATCATTCATTTCTGACCATTTAGGATTGTAAGTGACTGCAATCCTTAGAAAAAAAAGTCGTGCAAGTCGGGACGTCCAAAACATCTTACGTATGTCATAGCCTCTTCAGTTCGTTCATGCATGTAGCGAGGTCCTCCAGTAAACGAAGATTGTCTTGCGTGTGTGCTACTCCGTAAAAAGTAGCCATTTTAGAACTTTTCAAAATTCCGCTAAGTTTTGGAGCTAAACTACATTCTAAATTCATTCGAAACTCAGAAACTCAATTTAATGCAAACTCATTTCTTTCTATCGCTAAATATGTACGTTTCCTATTTTTGACATGCACGAAATTTCACATAAAGAGCCCCTTCGCCAAAATCTTGCTAATCCTCCATTAGCGCTTCCATATAAAATTGTTTGGTATTTTTCCATTCCGCACGCGCAAATCTCACCAAGTAAACTTAATGGGTGACAATACACAGTATGCATATAAAAAAATATATTCCGTTTGGCGTTGGTCATATCATTTTTGGCGATAAAGTCGCCAAAATTACATTACCAACGGATAACAGTAGATTAAAGGATGAAAATTACATTTTGATTAAGACTTCCGTAAAATCCATTCTTAGTGAGCGTCTACATCGCAAAATGAGTAACTGTGATAAATTTCAAGTCAATCGGTTGCATAGTCTTTCAGATCTCGTGATTAGTCAGTCAGTGGTATTTCGCTTATATAAATATATAGATATTTATAATTAAGGGTAGTTAGTCTTGGTTAGGACATGTGTTAGTAACCACTTCCCATTCGTAATAAAATTTGATTTGGATTAATCTTAGGTAGAATACATTTATTTTAAAGATTTTCTCATTTGACTATTTTTTGAATCTTGATGGCTCAGAACCCTACGAGCGAAGTAGTATGCCAAGTATTAACAATATACTAAACGAATATCAAGAAAGGATTTTCCATACCTATTATAAATAATGACATCATCATTGAGAATGGCATTTCACTTTCTATTTTGGTGATTCAACTTAGCAAAAATTTAAGAAAAATAAAATAATTTTTACTTAAAATGTTTTTTGGAGACTTTCTGGATAATCCGTTCAACTGATTGAGACCCAACTGAATCCAAGTTAGCTAATTTATATATTTCTCTATAAATCTAAGCGCATTTAAAAAGTACTTGTGAAATTTCTTCAAATTCCCATTTAATTTTGAAGATACTCTTTGAAGGAGTTTTCTTTTTGCATTCAAGACAAAGAAAATTCTAGAAATAATTCAATTATATATGAATAAGATTTTACATATTTTCTTTATTTTTTGTACATAAGATAATTTTCCTTTCCATCTGAGTTTTCCCTTTCAAATTTTATTTTTTTATACAGAGACACATACAGAAATACAATCCAATAATATATATAATGTAACAAAAAAACCCACCCCCATCTTTAAAATAATGGAAGCTGAAGATCGATTACATATCTTTTCTTAGATAAATTAATCATACGCGAAAAAGTAATTATCCATGAAATGAATTATTGAAAATAAAATTCATTTCCTTCTGTAAAATGATTCTCTAATCATTGCAGTTCGGTTAAATTTATAATATTTCACGTTCTGGTTATTGATGACAGTCACTATGGTAAATGAATTTAAAATTGGATTATGACTGCATCAATATCTTCCAAATCTTCATGTTGAATTATTGGAATGTAAAATAGTAATGTTGCTCATATAATTCATATTTTTAATTTTTATCAATTGATATATTATTGTGGAAAATGAAAAAGAGATGCAATTTGGTTGAAGATATAAAATATTCTTACATATATAAACTTTACTCATGAAATAAATAGTGTTTATCACAATATTTAAGGAGTTCAACCTGTGTAGAAAGAGAAATGTTATTTTATGCCGTTTCTAATATTCAGAATAATAATAACTTCTTATTTATATAAATAGTTGTCAAACATTATCTATTTAAAACATGTTTTTTAATTCTTCATTTGACAAATGTACTAGTGCTTTATATTTATTCTTTATAAAATGGTACATTTTTTCTGGATCAGTTGGTTGAAGACCTAATAAAATAATTTAGAGACTTTTCAGGTAGGAACATGTTAGAATAATACGCGTATCAATAAATTGAGATACAATATTCACCATGTATTATTTCTCATGATATCCCAGCTAGGTACAGTTAAAATTATTGCGACGAAGTTTAAATCCTAATGTTGAAGAACAAAAAGAAAAGGAAAGATTTTTCCTTTGTATTTCATAAGTGAAAAGCATTTTCAAGCGTAAGACTAGTAAGAATTCAACAATCAAAAACATAATGTTAGGGGCTTAATTTATAGGAACAGAAAATGTGTTTCAAACCTTACGCTTCGGATGGAAGAGTTTAAAGAAATTATATAAAAAAAATAGTGAAGTCTTCTATCGAACCAATATTACACAGTGCTTCACTTCTCAAATTTGAGCACCACTCCATCATAAGAGATCCTAGACTTAATTTTATGCAATTAATTTATCATGTAGAGCTAATTACATTATTACACATGACGCCATAGATTATATTAAACATTATTTATAGACCTATCCATTATATAATTTTAGAGAGAGGCTAGAATTTCGTCCAAGCTACGAAAATGTAACCACTCAATTTATTTATTAACTAACGAATTTTTTGTCACATATTTTTTGATTCATACTTGATAACTTTATTGTATGAAAGTATCTTTCCCTTGCTTTTCTAATGAATTTTTTTTTCAACAATGAGCTATTTTGGAACAGAGGTAACCTATTGAAAAAAAATCATCTCTCAAGGTCAATAGACAATTTTCTTAAATTTATAGTAGAAAATAGTTATAGCAATAGTAATATCTTAACTCATGTGTCCAGGTAGTTATACTATTCTTCAAGAAATACGATAAAACCCAGTACGTATGCAATCATAAACACGCTAAGAAAAAAATATTCTGTTTTTTCATTTGATTGATTCTTTTGTAAGCAAATTTTTTAAAGTTTTTTATGAAATGGGTCAAAAATGTGGTTTAAAAAGATAATGGCTGGAATATATCATATTATGCAGAATAGAGACGTTACATCTCAGCGTTATTAGAGAGAATTTAAGAACAGCCTCTAAATTTTTATATTAAAAATCATTTGTAAAATTTCTTTCTAATTTATTTTGGAAATTTCGATTTATTTGGTAATGATTTTCAAAGACTATTTACATAATATTTAAATTACAAATAAATCTAACATATAAGTATTTAATGTTGTGTAAATACTTTAGTCTTTTGAAAAAATTATGTTCTATTCTAATATTTTTGTCTCAATTGTAATTCAGAACGATAAAGCTAAAATAAATGTTTCAAAAGTAATTTGGAAAGGTAATAGATATTTTGAAATTTACAACGCATTAAAGAGTAAAAAATTTCTTACAGTTAAAAAAATAAAGCATAATTTTAAGACATGTAAAACTAGATATTAAGTGTCGTAAAGATTTAATATCTTAAATATCTGGATATTCTCAGTATTAATCTGAATAAATAACTATTACAATTTTACAAATGTTATGTTTTTATTCCATAAAAACAATACGCGACACTGAAAATGCAGCACCAAAAAGAAGTGGTCAGAAAATTATGCAAATTTCATGATAGACTCCAGTCTCCCAGTTATACGAATGATGTGAAATGCACAGATCTCCAGCTTACATTGAAGAAGATATAAGAAAAGAAACCTGCAGAATGTTCAATTTTTTCAATGCTTCTGCTAGGGAAATCACCATAGAAAACTTGTTCTTGCCTCGGAAAGAGCATGTCATAGCAGAGAATGCCAGACCGCCGTCAACGGAGTCAGACGATTTTAAGAGGGGGATGGTGATCGGACTGAGAAGGGCAGTTTGGTCCATACGGTAATTCTCAGGTGACACCCACAGCGTCCAAAGAGCACCGGCTGAGGCGAAAATGGTTGTAGTAAGGAAATGTGGCAAGTTTGAGGAAATCAGGCGCAGCCAGAGTGATGTCAGCATGCATGGATCGACGCATCTGCCAACAAGCTGTAATAACATCCTAAATATAAATACTCCTCTCACTCTTCCCAATGCAGATATAGAAGAAGACATCGAAAAACAAATAAACGACTTTCAAAACTGATCCTAAAGGCCTACAACCTTGCATCGAAATCAATCCAAAATAAAAAGTCTAATTTCATCGGTGCGGAAATCAGACAACTTTTTAAACAAAGAAACAAGCTGAGAAAATCTTGACAGTGCACCAGATTTCCTCCAGATAAACAAATCTTTATCATATCCAAATAATTATAAAAAGAAAAATTTAAGATTTTAATCAAAACATTTAGCAAGATATTCGAATCTAAATTCAGAAGATCCTGCCTCTGGGGGATGGCAAAAGCATTTAGGAAAAAACGCTAAAAATTTCCGTAACTTAAAACGCGTTCCAGAATTGTACAATCAGATAAAAACAAAACAGAAATCAGTGCAGATTTTTTTGAAAAACAATTCCAACTAAAAATAGTACAAATCCTACTAAAGACAAAAGATTCAATAATATTGTACAAAAATTCTTTGTTAACAAAAATAACATTTTTAATAACACACCAATCCTAACTCCCCCATCTGAAATTATTGAATATATTGAAAAGATAAAGATCACAAAAGCCTCAGGGATAGAAGGTATAAATAACAAAATGGTTAAAAACCTTCCATTCAAAAATTTAATGTTGATCAAAAATAGTATGAATAATATTATGATACTTGGATATTTCTCTCAAAATTAGAAAACTACAGTCATTTTACCTATTCTCAAATCAGAGAAAGATCAAATCCTCTCTGAATATTACAGGCTCATTTCACTCTTATCTATTTTAAGCAAATTGGCGGAAAATCATTGCCATCAAACTAAATACCCTCCTCGACTTTAAAACCATCATCTTCCCTGAACAATACAATTCTCACCCAAAACTCTCCACAGCACATCAACTTATCCGGGTCGTCGAATATATCAAGTCAGGTTTTGATAAAAATCAATCGACAAGAGCAGTGTTCTTAAATCTTCAAAAAGTGTTCGACCGTGTTTGACATTTAGGTCTCATCTATAAACTCATTAAATATGACATCCCTACTAAATTAATTATCCTGATAAACTCTTGCCTCCAAAACCAAAATTTCACAATTAGAATTAATAATTCTTACTCTGAAAATAGAAATAATCTTGCAGGGATACCTCAGGGCAGTTAGGTCTCATCAACTTTACTCACTTTATTCACTTATGGTATCTCAAAAAAAGCATAAAACCATCATATGCATGTATGCGGATGACTTTGCGATTCTCGAAAGCCATGAAAATTCAAAAGCAGTGGCACACACCCTCAACAGACATCTCTCGACTCTAGAAACTGGTTTATCGAGTGGAAAATAGCTTTAAATGTAGGGAAAACTGAAGTAGTTTTCTTCACATATAATAGAAAAAAAAAACATGGATCCAAATATATTTCTCAACGAAAATAAAATTTTCTGGTCCAAACAAACCAATATACCTCGGGTTGATTCTTGATAAAACATTCATTTTCTGACCAAACACAGGTTAAAGAAAATTTCCATGCAGTAGCCTATAAACTCTTTCCCCTATTTTCTCGGAAATCCAATTTTAATAGAGCAAACAAAATACTTATCTATATTCTGATTCTCAGATCTATCATTACATGTGCCTGCCTTGTTAAGGCCTTCACAGCAAAAACAAATGTAAATATTATGGAAAAATCTCGAAGTTCTATCATCAGATAAATTACCAGCGCAAGATGATATATGAGAGATGTTGAACAGCGAGGTGCTTTAAAATCACCTTAATAAAACAATTCATTGCAAAATTTTCCAGAAAATCTTTCTCAATATTGATATCTCAGATAACGAATCTCTCAATAAAATCGAAAAATACACTTCAATCATCATACCAACAGACCAAGAAACATCTTGCTTGGTTGACATTCAGTCAACTTCCCTTCCAAACAATCAGAATTCATCCTCTTCCTTATCAGTGATGAACTCCCAAAGCAACTCACAAGACTAGCAATAGCGCTCTGCGCTTATCCATAAGCTTAAAAAGCAAGCACGGTGAGTCCACCTCTCGACTCTTCAGTAACTCCCCCCTATCTCTTAATACTACTCCCAGACAGAAAGTATTTGAATCTCTTCGCCTTATATTTTCTCAAGCATTTGTATTATTTTTAATGGATAAAAATAAATTCGTCTATTTTTTTAACCTTTGGGCAAAACGTAGAAACAAACGAAAAGCTAACTCGCAAAACTCATTCTGAGAAGAGGTCAGAGACCATCCGGGCTAAACACTCGAGAAAACTTCGTCCCAAAACACCTTGGATATTCCTATATCGACCAGAACCATTTCCCGTTGATTGGTTGCTAGTGACCTGCTCTCATGATGTTCGTTAAGATGATTACTATTGACTTTACATCATAGATACCAACTTTTGCAATGTTACCGAACTCGAGTGATGTAGACGACGGAATGGCACAGGGTCGTGTAATCAAATGATTCAAACTTCTGTTTCTCCAATGATAGTCATCGCGTAAGGAGGTCGACAAGGAGTCACAGGTTCAATCCGGCAGCAATTGTGTTACACCCCACCGCCGCGACAATGCGGCATCGTGGTTTGGGACGCAATGGCGTACGATTCCAGATAACCTCTAGTCGTATTCAGGGCACTATGACGGCTCAACGATACGTGGAGGATGTACTGTTGCCGGTGTCATCCCTCTACCTTCTGGGGTTGTCCAATGCTCTTTATTACCAGGATAAAGCTCGACGACCGCATACTGCTCGCATCAGCCAACGTGTCAAGGAGCACATATGCTACCCTGGTAACCATTATCTACTGATCACTTACCAATTGAACCCATTTGGGTTGTGGTTGGACGCCATTTGCAGACCCTGCTACTGCCGCGTTCAGAAGACAAACTGTGGCAAATAGTTGACAGGGAATAAAGAGAAATTCTTCAGAAAGCCATCAATGCTTTCATTGACATCAAAATTTTCATACGTGTGGCTTCGTTTATCACCATCCACGGTAGTCCTACATATATCTGAGCCGACGATATTCTCTCTCTGTATTAAGCATATAGTTTCGAAATAAATATCATTTATTGTTCGTTGCTGTCTCTCTTTGCTTGCTGAATTTCATCACTTTCTGGTCAAATCTTCTTAGTGTTACATTTTCAATATCGCGTTGTGTAGCTGCTTAAATTTAAAATTTCTGCAATTTGCAAAAGTTACAAAATTGCGAAAACTATTATCAGTTATTTCAATGTATCTGAATTTTAATAAAGTGCCTTTGAGAACTACCAAGTTATAAACATTTCTAATATACAATACTATAAAATCTCTTACGAGTTAATGTTTCTAGTAATCGAAATTGTAAGATTTTCTCGTAAAAATTCTATTTTATAATATTTGTGACTATATCTTAATTATTATTTTTAAGGCGATTTTATTTTGTTCTATTGCATTTTATTTTTTGGAAAATTTCCACTCCTTTTTGAATTTATTTATGCAAATAATCTTTCACCTGAAATGAATTTCCTTCTCTAATTTAATATAAAGTGGCTTTCTCAGATGCAATAAGGATGCATATTTTGAATTGTTCTATTTCCGGAAAAAGAAAGTCACAATCTACCATTGTAGCTTTACATAGACTTGGATTACGATGTATTAGAGTAAAATTTAGCTTCATATTACATTCAGTTGCAGCTTGCACATCTCGCATTTTTCTTCTCGGTTATTAAATTAATGTATGCACTTTAAGCTAAGGTTTTTTATCAGTTATTGCATTTGTGTCCAGCAATTGTTTCTTATCTTAAACTGCGAGAGTATGAAATATTTAATGAAGTAAAAGAAATCTTTCTATTTCTTAATTCTAATTGAGCGAGTCAGACGTCTTCTAGAATTACAATGGTTAAATAAATTAAGGGTAGATCTTCTGTTTCTATATGTTCCTTTTTGCACGGATAAAAATAAATAATTTAATTCCATCATAATTATCTCCTCTTGAATAATTATGAAATTAATTTTTCAGTTTCTGTGTGAGCTGAATGCTTAAAAATATTCCCCGACCCACGAATGTATTTTTGCAGTTCTTAATTTAAGAAAAGTATGAGACTACCGAATGAAACTACATATCTTCTTATTTTCTTTTTGGGCGTACGAAATATAATACTACATACTCTACATTTAACTGAAAATTTAATGACTTGAACTGATAAAATACTTAGTACGCAATTACAGAAATAAAAATAGTTCTGTATTTTTGCGTTCATTTATATGGAAAAGGACATTACATAAGCAAAATTAGTTAATTTTTACTCTATAAAACGAGGGATTATAATACAGCACAAAGATAAGGACTAGGATACAGCCGCAGACATGAAGAATAACGCGTTTAACAAAACTGTACATCTAAGCAAATTGCCATCCATTAATTGTTAGTTGTTCCAGATATAGAGGATATCATTAGTTCGAGCAGAAGATAATTTTATATAATGGAAACGCAAACTATTTCTACTTTTAGAGATTATATTCAATTTTAAGGCTTAATAAGTCGATTACTATTAGTTGTTACAGAAAATTAATGGAGAGAAATTGCTATGAAGTTTCAAATATAATTAAATATGTAATAACACTACTAAGTTATAAAGAGCTTTTTCATATTTGATGAGATCATCTGACCTTCTTATCATTTGGTTCAATGTTATAGGAAAGAATGTCCAATACAGCAATGTCCTAAACTCGTCAGGTACCTTATTAAAAAAAAGAAATGATGTTGAGAATATTGATTGTGTTTTTTTTAACGCTGTGCGAGAAACACCACAAAAGCTATTGGTGGTGAACCTCGTAAGTTTGAACTTTAATCCAGTGACGAAGATGACACTTGAGCTTGTAACTCTCCAAAATTTCCCACCAGGCCTACGGGAGCACTTTGAGCCTCAACAGATTTGATGCTCATCAGCTTCTGCTACACAACGGTTCTTTAGTGGCATCAAGGCTCGAGCCCACGACCCAACGAAAAGCGCCGATGACCACAATACTACCGGGAGCCCAAGCATATTGAAAAAAAAAAATACTTTTACTATACTAATAGAATAATTTTGATTATTCTTACAATTTATTTTCAAAATCACTTCATTTGATTTATAATTTTTTTGCCTCATAATCCTTCATTTATTGATATTAAGGACTTTTTTTCCTCATGTGATCGTGGATTAAAATGTATATTAAATTGAAATACATAATAAGTATTATTTAAGTAATTCAAAGGAGATATCAATATTACCTTCGATTTCTTTTCCTAAATATGAAATAAGATTATAATTTTAGAACTCTAGTGTAACTCAATGTAAAAATCACATAAAAATTCTAAAGTTTTCAAAAATTATGATGTTTCAGAACATGAGAAAATACTATAGCAAGTTATACCAATTGAGATATACAAGACTCTAATAGAGAAAAAAAAATTATATTTTGTTTTCACATAATGAAGTATAAATGCAAAATTCCTAAAACTCTTTCTTTCGAAATTTCAAGATTTGTGTAATTGATTAATATAAATGCATTACAAAAAATAATTACATTCGTTAAACATAACTTTAACGAATAATTAATGAATACGTAAAAATAATGAAAAGTGAAGTTACCAATAAAATAACACAATCTATTATTATAGATAAAATTACATTAATAAAATTTCAAGACGTTTTACAAAGAAATTTGAATTTTTTCACCTCGTTCATTTCAATAGTAAGAAATAAGTTTCTTGTAGTTCAATGAAAGTTGATTCTTTATTTATTTAATTATCTTTTTTCGTTATAACTGATGTGGATTTACTTAGGAAATCCTCTTCTTTTATAGCCTGTAATTATCAAACACTAATGTAAATCAGAGTGTTCTTATTTTAGAAGATAGCATAATTTTTGTTTCAACAATAGCTGTAGAAGAAGAGTAAATTAATTAAAGTTAGTTTTGTAAATCTTAGAAGCTCTTTTTATTTGATTAAATAACTGCAATATGCTAAAAAAAGCGTGCTATTTTGAAAACGTCTTGTTAATAAAACACGCTCCTTTACATTTCTTTGTGTGTGATTAAGAAATCAACCTTTAATCAAATATATTCAGAGAGGAATCGGAGCAATATATAATGCGAAATAGCTTTTAATAATTTATTTAACTTCCAAAATTTATCTCGTATTAAACAAAGAAATTTTTTTTATCAATAACTATTTGGTATATTTTTGATACTGTATTAAGGGATTAAAATGCTTTTTGTACGTGTTGAAATGTTAACTGACTTAAATGGAAAATATTTTACAGAATTATTTTACAATCATTCATACACAAATATTATTTTTAGGACATAATTTGCTTTATTTAGAGCTAAAAATGAAACTTGAATAATCAAAACAGGAGGGACAAGGGAGTAAAAAAACATAGCTTTTGTTCAAAAATGTACGTTTAAATACGAATTAGGTTGTGAACATTAATGCATTATTAAATAATAAAATACTTGTTTTTGTTGTTATGAGAATTTATAATTTGAATATCTTCCACTTCGAACATTTGAATGAAATTGCCAGGATCATTTGCGGGAATCGTTGCTCATATATAGAATACACACACACACACACACACACACACACACACACACACACACACACACACACACACACACACACACACACACACACACACACACACACACACAGACACACATGCACGCACGCACGCACGCACGCACGCACGCACGCACGCACACACACACAATAAATCAACCAGACTTAAAAAAGATTACAAAAACTTATCTGAGATGCCATGCATAGCAACTACTGACTCTCGATCTTCCACTTAAATGAAATAAAGCTAAAGTCCGAAGTGTAGTACAATGTTCTCTATCAGACGCAAAGAGTACTAATGCAAGAAAAAAATGTGAAAACTTTATAACGGAAAAACTGAAGCAAAATTTGAAAAGCAAGTAAATAATTATAGCTTGAAATTTTGTCTTAAATCGTTCGTAATAAAGTTCAAAGTAAAATGTCTTTCAAGTAAATTTTTTAAAACTTATCGAAATTAATGTGACTATCCTGAATTTTAGTCACAAATCTAAAATTACGTATAATATGATTATAAGCTATGATCCTAAAATATTCAGGCTTAATGTACCCCTTCATAACGATACTTTATGTATTGTAAAGGAAAATATATCCCTTTACTTAAAATTTTTCTACCTTTCCTTTTAAATAAATATCTAAATTTCTACATTATTTACATTGGCATTAGTTTGCAATAAATTTAAATACTCTGGATAAGGTAATGTTACTAAAAAGGTAAGGAATTCTTAATATCTTCATTATTATTAACTTGAAAGTAAATAAAACCATTAATATATCTAAACATTATAAAACTATTATAAAAAAATTATCATCATATTAATGTAAATAAATATTGGTTAAACAATTTCTTTTAGACCAGCTTATGGTATACCTTTATAATAGGCATATTTATCTTATTAAAAATATATAATTTTCTTTCAAGACTAATATTATTAAGTAATTAAATTTTTCATGTGCAATGACCTTATTAGTATTAAATTTCTTATAATTTTCTTTTACAACTTTAATAAGTTACTCTATGTCAATAGAATAAAAAAGATCTCCGAAATCATAACTGTGTGTTGCATAAATCTGTTTATTAATATATTTGACAATATCAGCACTATTTTTGAAAATGGTAATATTTTAAACTCATAAATAATATTTTGAACAAATTTTTATAATTTTTCTAGTAAGATTATTATATGTTTTTGGACTATTAGTTACTGTTCTAAATTTAATAAATGTTTTTAAGAAATTTTTGTATCAAAATATGTAAAGTAATTAATATTATTAATATTAACACCAATTTTCTTATAAAATGTAATAATTGTATTAGAAAAATTTCTTATCTGACAATTATTTATTACTCTAAAATAGTTATTTTTCTGCAGTTGCTTATCAGTTAAACAAATGTAGAATTTTTTTTGCATAATTATTATTCACATTATTTATATATGTAATAAAAAATATGTCTTCTTGATTAACAATAGTTTTTTTTAAAAATATTTTAAGTGAATTTTCTCGTTTCTAAAGACTAATTTGTAATATAATGAATATATTCTTTAAACTATTTAAACACGTCTAATGGAAGACCATAGTTAATTGCTAATTTAATAATAAAATTATCAGTAATTAAGCTAATTTGTTTCTTAACATAAAAACTATTTTTCGAATTATTAAGTATGAAATTAGTACAGATTCGTAATATCTTTTAACTTTTCCTCCACAAAATTATCTAAATTACCTATAAGTATAAATTAATATTCTTCATTGATATACTCTTTTCAAACATTACACAAACAAATATTAAATTTAAATCTAAGTTATTATCATAATTAAAAAGAATGCGAGCAAAATGATAGTAAATAATTCTTTTATGAAAATTTTGGTTATAATATGCTCAATGTATTTAGTAAAATTATTAGTAAATAAAATATAGGAAAATAAAAGCAAAAGAAAGTATACATGGACTTGAATGTTATTAAAGAAAAAACATATGCTTTATGTAATAAATTTGAAAACATTTAAGTACTTAGATTAAAAACATTCCTTTTGATGTAATGAAAAGGGAAATTAAAAATTTAAGGGATATTTTTATTAATTTTGATAAAAAAAAATAGATACAATTTGCTTACATATTGTAAAAGATATCTGTAAATTTTTTAGTTTATAACTATAAATTGGTGAAAGTATTAATGATAATTAAAAAAAACTAAACATTGTAGCATTAGCTTTAAGTATAAATCCTTTGATAAAATAAATTTTAACAATATTCTTATATTCTTAATAAGACTAAAAATTAATTTTTTTAAATAATAATAATATTAACAAAATCTTTAATTTTTTTCAATAAAAATATAGAGCTATGATTTATAATAAACTTTTTTTTATAAATACATAATGAGTAAAAAGGAATTTAATTGTAAAGGTTATAAAGATTATATAAAGGAAGAATATCATCAAATAATAAATGGTACTCTAATCATTGTAAAGAATAAATATCTTAAAAAGATTTTGAATGAAAGTGCAAGTTTCTGACATATAATTTATAACAGTAACATTTATAAGACAGAAATAATGAAGACTTTTTGATATTTTTTTTACTTAATATGGCTATTAAATATAATTCATGTTAGAAGCTTTTAAAAAATATAAGTATAATATTAATAGAAGTATAAAATATTTGAATTTTAAGACAAAAGAGATATAAGAAGTTCTATGAAAACATATAGGAAGAATTCATTATTTGATATATTGATAAGGTCCTTGGTAGCTATGCTATTATTTGCAAGAAATATTTGCTACTGTGACTAATGTACATTTTTTAATTAATAATATTTTTTTAAGTTACAAATAGTAACAGATGAACTTCCAATAGAATTAAGTGGCCAATGATTTCATTCTTGCGTTACTAAATATGGTGAAATCTTATAAAATATGTTAAAAAAAACTTTTGGCGGTTTTAATAAGATTGTTAAAAAGGGATCTGGAATTATTAATTACGCTTATAATTAAGATATCTGCTCAATTAATAGTTATGACTTTGATGATTTGCATAATTTAATAGATGTGTAGGATTTAATTTCAGCATGCTTCTGGTGGATTGTAAGCAATTAAAAATCAATAGTTCTATATCTCAAAAGAAGTTTAAATTTCTTTTTAATAATATTTTCAAATTTTTTTTATATTGATAAAAATATATACAAGTTAAAATAATACCTCAGATTGGACTAGCTAGCAATAGTCTTACTAATAATTACTTACAATTTTATGAACTTTTAAAGACAACGATAAATTGTTTTTGATTATACATATATAAATTTATTAAAAATTATGGATAATAGGAATAGTAGTAATATATTTGACACACAAGAGAGGTAACTTTACTTTTTTATTAATGAAGTACCATCTTTTGCTAACAATTTCAGTTTAAATACTTTTATAAACATGTTATTTATTTATAATTTGCAAAATATATTAAATTAGTTAATGTACCTTCAAAGTTATAAAATAATTTAATTAAATTCTTTCATACTTGTGTTAAAGCTGATAACCCTATAAATTTTTGAAAAATAAATTTAAAATATAAAAATTATGATATAGATTAATTTTTAAAACTAAAAAATAGAATAATTTTTTTCTTTTGTTTGTTCCATTTAATTTCTATTTGGTTTTAATTTTTACTTTATATATTTTAATTAATATTCATTTGTTAATTCAAATTCTGTTTCATCTGTTGTAATAAATTCTAACATAAGTAAATCCAGAGAGTTAATTTTTTTAAGATTACCAATGCTTTCATGTTTTAGAATCCAAAGGATAGAAATTTATTCCTTTTGGATGCATTCGATTTTATTCCGATTGAGAAAGTTACCAATTTAAGGAAAACGTTCGGATGAAATGTAGAATCGGTACGAAAAACTGAGTAATGAAAAATAAAGTTTGGTGCTTTACCGGTTTTAAATTTCTACAGAGTGATTTTGTAGTTTCAAAGAAATAAATTTTAGTCCCAAAAAGGGAACCACCTAATAAAAATAAAGTGAAAGTGATCGGCTTCACATATTGTTCTTGTCAGACTGGAATGTTTGCTGTTCCTTTTTCTTCTTGCTAGATTCTTTGTTTCAATATTTTGTAGTAGAGCCTAGTTTCCTTTGTCGTTCTAAAGGACGAAAATTCTTTCCTTAGAGAAATTCGCTGTTTTTAAATAACACGAGAGATTTTTGTGAGGGAAGAAAAGAGTACATTTTCATTTAAAGCTTAGAGATTTCAATACATTTCATTGCATTTTTAAAATCAAGAAGATTAAACATTTTAAAATATAATCGCTCTTTATGGGTAATGCAATCAGTTTTTTTTAAAACTATATATTAAAGAAATTAGAGGTTATATAGTACTGAATATAATTTTACTAATTAACTAAAATACAATTATATACAGAATGCAAAAGAAAATCAATCGTTTTAGCAGCAGTTCGGAATTTATTTATTTTCTTGTTTCAAACTTTTTGAAGCAATTTGAATTATGAAAGTGCTTTGTTATTTTGAAATTCTGTATTAGTATTCCAGACCTATGCGTGGTTCTTTCTTCAGTGGAAAGGAAAGAAAAATTACGCTCAGTAGTTTCTCTTGAAAAATACACTGACTTACCAACATTACAATTAGAGTTCGAAACCGATTAAGAAATTCTATTAGCCAAAGTGCCTGAGGCGTAAACTCGACAAATAACCATTCATTAAGTTCATTAGAAGGAATAAGTTTTCCTTAAAAGTCTCGAAAAAATATAACTGTCTTTTTTCTTAAGTAGTTCTTGAAATGGATTTTTCCCGCTATATTCGCGAAACAGCTAACGGATATTTGAAATTTTAGTAAGATTCAATGAAGTTATTAATTTAAAAAGTTCAAAGTGAATTCATATTTCTACAGTGTTCTGTATAAAAAGTTTAATATCTAGGAGCTTATGAATTATTTTTCGAACTGCAGAGTAGAGTTAATGAGAATTAATAGAAGTAAATAAAGAAAACTGAGAATGAATTATAATGACTTCGAATTTTTTTTCTGAGGTGAATTGAAATTGAATAAGTTTTCATATTAAGATGATGATAGCGGCTTTGTCTTTATTGACTTAAGAAAAATCTCCAGATGAAATCTCCATACTCGATGAAATTTGATTACTATAATTAATACGATGACTAAGAATTTAACAAGAATTTATTTAACTTTCAAAACTTATTAACATTTAACTTTAACACTTTGTTGAGAATTCAATTGTAATGCAATATCTTTAAGCACATTGGTTGTATTATCCCCAATCGCATTTTATTAAATAGCCACACACATAAACACAGAGAGAAAGTGAGAAACATTTTATTTTAAGGAAATTTTTTTTTTCAAATAATGATTTGTAAAATATTCTCTTAATTTTAAATGTGTTAAGTGTGTATATAATAATTAATCTCTGCAAGCCGTTTTTCTTTAGTGAATTAAAATTAATTTTTAAATGCATTAATTTTTTGAAATCCGAATTTTTGTATAGCCTCGAAAGAAATCACCTTTTTTTTTTATAAAATTTAAAATTTTCTATAAGCTTATATTAATCGTTAGATGAAAGAGATTAAAAATTGAATAGATATAAAGAAAACCGTTAAAAAGACACTTAAAAAAATAGTTGAAACACTTAACAAAACACTTAAGAAAATAGTTGTCAATTTTGAATCAAGCCAAGTTTCAGATTATAACTTAAAATGAAAAGTAATTTGGAAGTTTCGAAGTAAGTTTGATTTTTGAAGAGTATTTTGGAAATTTTTTCTTTTCATTTGGAACATCTATATCACAATTTTTATGAAATTTCTTCGTATTTCTGACATCCATACAATTCAAGAAGTCTCAAGTTTTGAATTTTATTTCAATGATTTCTCTCTGGATTTTCTATATTCTCCTAAAACCTGCTTTGTTAGGAAAGTAATGCAGCATAAAGTAGTTTTAGACAAATTTACGATAAAGGAGAAATATCAAAATCTGAGCTAAATCATTCCAATAAGATAGATTTATATAACTTGTATTTTCCTTCCAGATTTATAGACAGAATGTATTAAAAATAATTACATGCTTATCTTACATTGAAATAAATAGTTTTTCTTAAAAATCTAGTTTTTAAACATACATAATTTGCTTTACAAAAATTAAGAAAATTATCAAATAACTCAAAAATAATAAATAAAATTATTTAATATCTCATTTAGAAAAATAAGTAGGCAGGGTATTGGAAGTACAATGGACAATATTACAAGTAGAGTTTGCAAGAAATAATAGATTATGTTTAATTACACGTAGTATACTTATTTTGAAATTTGTTCAGCATTGCAATATCAGTTAAGCGATCATCGGCTCAAAACCTCATTTCACCAAAGAAATTCTGCACTACTAAGAATATTGCCAATGCTGCTAAGTGCAGATAATATATAATATTGTTGCTGATAATATAAAATTGTGCCTGTAATATAACATAGTAAATAACATTACATAACATATTTAGAAATATAAGTATGAACAATATTACAAGAACAAAAAACAATAATACAAGTAAAATCTTAAAGAAATAGTAGATTATGTTTAATTACATGAAGCATATTTATTTTCAAATTTATTCGGCATTGCAATATCGTTTATAGAAGATCGTCATCTCGAAACCTGATTTCACCGAAGAAATTCTACTGTACAATGAATATTTCTCGATCCACTGTGACATTATAGTTCCAATAATATATGATTTCGGGTATTACCTCCCACTATGGACAATTTTAAAATTAGAGAGCAGTGATGTCTGTGTAGAGTAGTCAAAGTTACCAGACAAGTAAAACTATTTCATATAAAGAGACAGTCAGTATAAAACTTAGACAGACTTGTACATGAGGACAATACACTAAAATTTGGTGTTTAGGGGATATGGTAGCTGAAGATCAACTCGATTGTCTTTATTAACTACTCGCCATTGGCTAGTGAACTTTCCGGGTGAACTCTAGGAGGCTAGAAAAACATTGTTTGGTCTTATGAGTCACAATTCTACTTGATAAGAGCTGATGGTAATGTTCTAAGGTAATTCAAACCTTATGAGATCATAAAACCAAGTAGACAACCAGGCACTCAGCAAATCTCTGGCGGTTTTATAATTTTGTGGGATATTATTACAGGGACTGGGTTCTCTTGTCAAATTGAACCAATGATAGAAAATTGCTATGTAAGTCTACTTGGATATCATTTTCCGCCTTTCATGAACTTCATGTACTCAAACAAAGATGAGTTTTTTTCAGAATGACAATACTCCTTGTAATCGGGTAAAAATCCTTCAAGATTAGTTTGATGAACAATTCGGATAATTACAATGAATGATTTGGCCTCCCAGGTTGGCAGACATGAGTTCCAAAGACTATTTATTGAGCATGATCGGAAAGCCAGTTCGTAAATCCTGCACCTACAAAATTGTGACATTGGGCTATTCCCGATTCACTCTTTGTTAACCTCAGATACTTTTATTAATTTGAATTGCATAAAAATGCAATTTCTTTCCAACCAAAATGAAACGTGACTAGGCAAATCAAATGAAAATAGAAGTGAGGGAGGGAAGTGATTTAGATATAATGATATATAAATGAAATAGAATTAAGGAAATGAAGGGGAGATAAGAGGATGATGACTTGCTGTAGGATAATTGATATTCAGATTGAAATCCTTCTATTAATTTCATGGATTGAAAAGAGTACCACTATATATATATATATATATATATATATATATATATATATATATATATATATATATATTAAGAGAGTTATTGCGGATGAGAGTGGTTGAATTAAGATCGAGTGAACTGATAAGATAAGATTTCTTATTTAAATCAAAAATTAAGATTGTGAGTTAGATTTGAATTCTATGAAGATTAACATTAGGTATTCTACATTGATAATCAATGATGAATTCTGTTTTATTCTTGCATGTCTTCAATTAGTATTTGGTCATTATTGTTTAATATAAGTTAATAAGATAGAGTGCGAGAACCAAGTAATGAAGGATAGGAGTTACAAAAGTTTTGCATATATGAAAAGCGGGAGAGGCTAATTTTCAGAATATTTCTTCATGGAGCTTCCGATTAATTGTTGTTTAATCATGGGGTTGAGATTTAATAGTTGAATCAATGCCACGTCGATTTTCTGCTTCTCACCAGGCAAAAAGAAGTACACGACATTTGTCTCTTCAGTGTTTAGTGTATAAATTAATTAAACAAGGAGTAAGTTTAACTACTGTATTCGTCACTCGATCATTTATTGAGCAGAATTATATGGCCCCAGAAGAAAACTTATGCAATCAGTTTTTCTCTCAGCGTCAGAAAATTGACATCGTTTAGTAAAGAAATTTTAAAAATGCTTTTTTTTAATTAAAGTAGAATCTATGGCTGTGTCTGGTTTTTTTCTTTTGTAAATTATTATTGTTTTTATTCTAATACGAGATATAATAGTATATGATAATTCCACTGCAATAAATATAATCCTTGATTATGACTTTGATAGTTGTTTATTGGGGAGACGACTCCCAACAATGTGTTATGGACCCAGAAATGTTTCTTACTCTAACCGTAGATTTTAACAATTACACAATATATAAATAAAAAAAAATATTTTAGTCGAAGAAAAGTGGATGAAAACTTGGGACGTAGTTAAAATAAACTGGCCCTATTGATGTTGTTTATGAAATTTTCTGTACAAGAAAATAGGTTTAGAAAATAATTTTGAAACAGTAAATTTTCCAAAATATAATGATTTTAATTATTCACATCTGAAGTTGAATATGAAAATTTTATTGATCAATCGAGGATCATGAGAATTTATTTTGGATGCAGATTCTTATTTCCTTCAGTATAATCTGAAATAGAAAAATGAAATTTTAGGTAGCGAAAAGCCAGGATGAAGCATCTCCTCGAAGATAAGAAATTTACTGTAGATAGGGTCGAGAAGGAACTAATTATAGAATCCGATAGGATTTTTCAAATGTTAAAGGGCAATGTATTAGATATAACTGCAAATGCATATTTGACCTTTGCAAAAAATTCACTGAAAAACGTATCAAATCATAATATTGAAGGGAGTGAAAGTAATAAAAATATGGAGCAATTCCAGACATCTAGAAGATGACGAAATAAGAAACACGAAACAAATTTTATCATAAGATGAATCACCGTACCGATAACTGCTTCAAAAATTGTCTTTTGAAAGAAAACAGAGGTTTCGAAGCGATTCAGAAAATTTCGGCTACATCAGTGAAAATATAGATCAGACGAGTGAATAGAGCCAGTAAGAGACGTTGTCAACTTATCAAAATGTCAACAATAATCATCTTAAGAAGGGTAAATGGCTGGTCGACTCGGCAGCAAATTCTCATTTTTGTAACTGGAGAGATTGGTACATCAATTGTAGGATGTAATGCATATATAAGTTTTGTATAACTTATAATCTATCCAAGTTCAATAGAGCTATTTTACAAGCAATCATAAAATTAGAATAAAATATGTTTTGGAAAGGGTGTACATGGATCTCTCTCTCTGGGAGAAAAATCCAGTAAAATCATAAGATGAAAGCTGATATTTTTTTTATCGATAATTGGTGATTTTTCTTGAAAAGTTGAGGTTTACTCTATTAAGTATGAGACCAAAGTATTCAGTTGTTTTAAAGAATACCTTCCTCGTAATAAAAGATTACTTGAGGTTAAGTTAAAATGAGTAAAATCGGACAATGGGGTATAGAATTCTGTAACAATAATTTTGAAAAATTCTTGACAGAATTCGACATTAAAAAGGAAAGAAGTTCTGTTTACAGGCTAGAACAGATGGGTATCGCGAAAAGATTTAGCAGAGCCACTGTAGAAGGAATTAGAAAATACGCTATATGATATCGAATTTAATGCAGGAATTTAGACTAAAGTCTTCCGTAGCTTTATTCATTTAAAATAGAGTAGAGAATAAATCTTTAAGTGATAACCATTCTCATGAGATATGGGCTACCTATAAACCATTCGTTAGGATTTTTCGTACATTTGGTTCTTTAATACATGTGGATATATCGAAAATAAAGTGGAATAAATTATAGACGAATTTCAAACCAGGATTTTAGAAAGATATGAAAGGAAAACAGAAGTTACAGAGCTTAAGTTTCTAAGGAAAGAGGGGTTATCGAAACAATTCATGTTAAAATTAACGAAACTAAAAATTGAATAAATACTTTATATGGGAAGACAGAGCACAAAAGCAATCGATTAGACAATCAGAATTAAAAATTCTCTTTGGTAATCAAACTAGTGGCTTTGATAATCATAATTCAAAATTTGAAAGGACCATGAAAAGCTAAAATAGTGAAGAGGTCT
Source organism: Nephila pilipes (assembly GCA_019974015.1). Classification (NCBI taxonomy): domain Eukaryota; kingdom Metazoa; phylum Arthropoda; class Arachnida; order Araneae; family Nephilidae; genus Nephila; species Nephila pilipes. The sequence continues at coordinate 728,911 of BMAW01003025.1, forward strand.
AAATTTTTTAAAGAAATTCTTTACAACTTAAATCTATTGATATTAAACAATGCTCTTCTGTGGGGAAAAAACCCTAGGAACTGAAATCATAGAACTGACATTTATTAATACCCTCCCTTCAGTAATGAGAGATGATTTTAAAATGTTGTACTAAGATACTGTGTGCAAAATAAGTTGGAATATGATACCAATGAATTGGGCTTTTTAGCCCCATTAAGTCTAAAACTATAAATGAAAACTGTAGTGATAATGAGGATCTTTTATTGATCTCATAATGATAAATTTCCAAATGAAATATACAGCATTGAAAATTCTTAAGCCATTTGAAGATACCTAGAATGTTAAAGGGAACTATAAATGGAATGCAACTGTGGCAGATGAATTGAACAATATAAGCGAAAGAAAGGTCTGGAAATTTGTAGATAGGCACAAGAATGCTAAGTAATAGAAATCATATGGGTATATTCTGTAGGACTTGATGATAAAAATAAAGATAAAAAATTCAAAGCTAAATTCGTAGCACAAGGATTTAGATAGAGTTATGGTATACATTACCTGGAACTTTTGCATCTGTAACAAAATTTTCAGTAATAATATATTCATTTGTCTTCTTGATTTCAGTATTAAGTTAGTGAAACGCTTAGTTGGATGTAAGAGTGGATTATTTGTTTAGGAATCTTAAGGAGAAATAATATATGGAACAATCTCATACACTTAACCAATTATAAGCCATGTAAAGTATATTTATTATATAAAAGTATATAAGGACTAAATCAAAGTGGCCAATAATGGAAATGAGAATTAGAAAATATTTTGGAATGACTATGATTTGAGAAATTGATTTAATAGTGTATTTAAAAAGAAAAATGCTTTTTTCATTGTATAGGTAGATGATATGGCGTTATTCTGTAAAAGTGATGAATTACTAAAGCAAATCATTAGGCTTATTGAAAGTAAAATGCTATAACTAATTAAAGGAGAACAAAATTTTTGTTAATAGTAAATTTTAATTACGTGAATAATAAAGGTTTCCTTTTTGCACCAAAAAAATTACAATGGAAACTTTTATCGAGAGATTACGAAATATTAAAAAGTCATGAGAATTTTTTTTATTAAAATTTAGTTATATTAAATACCCAATTCTATTGAATTGTGAGAAAAATTCGAGAAATCCATCTAATGAAAAAAATATCCTTATAAAATGACGATAGGATGTTTATCAGTTATTTTAGATTGAAATCGAGCTGATATCGCATTTGCCTTTAACAACACGTCATTGTTTAGAAATTGCTATACTTACCAATATTGGACTATTATTATAGATATTGTTATTAATTAATATTTTACACAAAGCATTATGAAATAGATTTATCGAATGTAAATTATTCGTATTTGATAGCATATACATATGCCAATTAAGGATACAATTTATGTGAAACGGACTCTCAACCAGTTGTTACTCGTATGTACTACATTTGTGTAATTTTCCTTTTAAGTGATAGTGTAGTATTCAATTCCTCCCCACTCCTATTACCATCTACTAACTTCATCATATTTTATATAACCGTTTTTCAATATCATTTCATTACATCACTTTCGTCAATTTATTTTGTGTAATCCCGTTTCATTTGATTGTGTATGTTTCATTTTTAGTAAATTTGAATTATAAGGAGTCTCCAAGGTAATTAATTAATATATGAAAGTGAATAGCCCATCGTTACAACTTAATTGACCTAGATTCTTGTTATCAGTATCAGCTATGGGGGTGCGGGATATATTTCGAGTAGCTAGCCCACTCTTTCCTCCACACTCACTTTAATCATCAAAAAATGTGCTTAGCGGCTATATATTACGTAGCGACTAATCGTTTCGAAAAGCACCACAGAAGTAATGGAGACTCTGGTAGTAGTTATTGAATGTGCTGTGAGGAAGGGTAACTAATGCGGATTAATGTGTGGAAGTCTACGGCAGGTGAAAATTTATCGTGGTTTAAGGAGAGAGAAAATTTATCGTGGTTTAAGGAGAGAGAAAATTTATCGTGGTTTAAGGAGATAAATGATTACCATCATTTTTTGAAATAGTTTAAAATCCACTGCGTTTTTCTTGGAAGGTATTTTCATATTTATATGTTAATATGATAAAATGATTTTGTACTATTATTTAAAATTGATTATTAGTGAAGAATACTCCTTCTTCTCCCCCCCCCCCGAGATTTCAGTAATGGTTACATTTTTATGGAGTTATCTAATGTACTTAAGATGGACTTAAGCAATAGTTTTGAATACGTTTTAAAACAGCTAATAATTTAAATTGTGTTTATCTGAATACAATTGATTAGAACCAATTGTAAGATTTATTGTTTTAGTTTTTGTACAGTAATAACAGTTTAATGCACACTGAGGTTAACTATTTGTTTAAAAAAATCTAGTCTTCCTTCTAAACTATAGATTATCAAAAATTAATAAATTAGTTCTTAAGATAATGTAAGAAAAAAATAATAGAATAAAATAATTTGTATACTAATTTAGGACATATTTTTTGTATTCTTATGTTAAACTAAAAATAGTTAATTTGCAAAGATTAGACAGAAATAAAGGGCTGAAAAAACTGTAATATTTATTAATGAAAACACAAAATAATTTTTTTTTCATTTCAAAGATTAAGTAAATTTGTGATGAATCAAGCAAATAAACCTATAATTCTTTTAAGAAGAAAGAACTCACAACACCTTCTCCAAATAAAGTACCTAAATTTATGAATAAATATAATTTGAATAATCAGTTAATGAAAGGAAAAATAGAATGTCTTAGATTGACATTGATAATCAGGATGAATAAGAATTAAATATAAAAAAGTCCTTTTTTATTCCCTTTAGTTCATAGCCTTTTTCTAAAGAAAGGTGTTTTTGATATTCAAAAGATGAAGAAAAATTACTGAAAAGCTCAACAGGTCAGAATTTGAAACATCTTAGAATTTATTTTGATAAAGTTAAATTTCATGCAATAATGCAATAAGTAAAGCGTTTTTTACAAGTTTTACGTCTTCATAAGATGGTATTGTTCCCCTACACGAATAATTGTAAATTATTTAATTTTTCTATCTAGGTATTAGAAATAAAAAAAAATAATCAATTTAATGAATCATTAGATATCATTCTTTTTTAAACTTGAGATTCTAGAAAGATTCAACTTTTAACACGAGCACTTTTTCCACAGTGCCTCAAATATTAAGTACTGTATAGTGTAGAAAAAATATTTCAGAAATCTACTTCCATTGTAAATTGTTACATTGAATCAAAATATTTTCTTGATAAGATGCATTACATTGTCATGTCCTATAAGTAATACTATCTTTAACATTACCACAGTACTATTATTTGTATTATATTGCCTAATTTGTAGTAAGAAATTATAAAAAAATGTCTATCTCAAACTTATTGCATTTTGAATCATATTTTATGTCAGTTACCACTATTTTTGACGAACTAATTTTGCATAGAAAAGATTTCTTAAGCATCGTTGAGATTCGAGAAGGCTATTAGAACCATCATTTTTACTCGAAGCACGAGTGCACTTGAAGAGTATGGCATTAATTTAAATACGATCTCAATTTAACTATGTATGCATTGTCAAAATTACTTTTAAATTCAGAGCTGATGTTTAAGTATCTACTCATGTACACAATCTTTTAAAAAATTGCACTTAGATTCCATTTGAATGTTAGAAGATATTAAATCAGTTTCTTTACGACCTGAAATATGTTTCTTGTTCTTGACTTTTATTATGGTAATTTGTTATTATTTCAAGTAAAATTCATGTGACATGTTTCTAGATCAAATCTTTACTGTCTCTTTAATTTTGATTTATATATGTTTTGAATAATTAAATACGTAAACTCCTATCACTAAATAATTTACAATGCAACAAATATTTTTTGTCAAATGAATGTGTTTTTCATATACATATGGGATTTGGTATTTACTGTGAATTGACGAATACTATTAACTCTAAATATTTAATTAAAAAAGGACAAAACATGTAAGACGATACAAACAATAAGAACACATTTAAAATAAAAAAAAAGGATAAATAATGCCAGTTTGCCTTTTGTTTTCATTTAACAATGTGTATCGGATATATCATGTTTCGCGTTGTTCGTTCGCTGCTTTCAACTGCACTTAGTTGTTTTTCTCTCTTTCTTTTAGTAGTTTCTCTCTCTCTCTCTCTCTCTATGTATATATATATATATAGAGAGAGAGAGAGAGAGAGGGAGAGAGAGAGAGAAAGAGAACATTTTTATGCAATATTAGTTTTTAAGAAATAAAATTTTCTTTTATTTCAATAGTTTTATTCGTAAATTTTTCACGGCTACTTAAGAGCACTACAGTAAAGAAATCTAGGAAAAAATAACTCTTATTAAGGATGCTTTTTTTAGTATTAAAAAAGTATGAAAAATAAAGGACTCAAATTTTTATTTATTGATTATTTGTAAAAGAACAAAATTATACTTAGATTCTAATCTTACTTTCTAATAAGATGTCATTGGTCATGATATGAAGCTTTGGATGAAAAAACAATCCTATTTATACTTTTGAACTCAGCATCTGGTTAATTTCTGACTAAAGTTTTAAATGTTTAGGACATAGAAGGAAATGTTTTATATATTTTTTTGGAAATTTCATAAAGTTTTAAGAAATATGACTTTATTATTTTTGTTATTACAACTAAATACTTTATTTGTATCAGAAGTTTATTTTCATTATACTAAAAAAACATTGAATTATAAACTAGAGATTCTCTGGGACCTCTCTTGCTAATTATAGAAACACAAACTATTTAACTGCAAAAGAAGTTCATTAACATTAAATCTACATAATTTGTTTTAGTTCAAAATTTCAAGAAGCATAGATACTGAAGTTCGAATTGTATTTTGCTCCGAACATCATAATAAATTGAAAAACAAAATTCAAAATAAATTCATGAAGAATTTAAATTTGCATTTAATTTTCATGAAATTAAATCTTCAATTATTTATGCAGCTTTTGTTCTCATTATTTCAAACTTGTATGTAACTTATTTGTTTTTTAATTATAATAATAACGCTCCTCACCTCACCAAAAATATATTAATATGTTTTAGTTAAATTTCTTGATACTTAAACCTATGACTTGTAAAGCATATCTATTTGAAGTTCGATCAAAAGAAATTATGAAATATACTGCCTTAATAAAATATGGAGATAGAATTCATTGAAATGACTAAGTAGAAGGAGAAATCCTCTAACTTTGTTCTAATATTACAAAAATGATTGAATGTGGTATTGGTAATCAAATTGAATTTCGTATGATTTCTAATAATTCTTTTTCATTTGAGGTATTACTTTATTTTCAATTAATTTGGAGTGTATGATTCTCTCATGAAAATTTCAACCTAGTGAATGCTTAAAAATATGAATTACTTTTTTGATATTTGGCTTTGTTTTATCTTTTAGTAATGACGAAAAATATAAAAGGATTTGTTATCTGATAAACATTTTGAGATTAGTAGATATTTTCCTATTTAAACAGAACGCCTCAAGTTTTAAAAATTTTCTTATTCAATTTTAATATTTTATCATCATTACTAATTTGAGTCTATTTAGAATTATTTGCTTTATTTTGTCAATTTTTTGAAGCTTATGAAATTGCTTTCAACTTTGAAAATATAACCATTCTTGAAATATATATTGATTAAAATATCAGTAAAATCATTTCAAAGTAATTTTAAACTTTTGGAAATTAAATTTTTTTTCAGAGACGATCATGTTTCTAATAAATTTATAACAATTACTCTATTCTTCCGGTGCAACCTCTTATTAGATATTTTATGAGATCAACATTTTATTTGAATAATCAGAGGCTAAGGGAATGAAACTATCACAAACTTTAGAAAAGGAATTGAGAAAGTCTTATCCACAAAGAATCAGAATTATTTAAACACAAAAGTCAGCGGAACGTTGAAAACGTTTACAAATTAGTTTAGGTTGTTTTAAACGTTTATTGACAAATTTTTTTTATTCACAAATTTTGAGTATATCTTAATTTTAATGGATTTATAAATATTCTATGTTTTATTATTTTATAAAACTTAATTACATCAAACAGCCTTTTTCTTAAAATTTTAAATTACAATTTTTTATATTGATTAGCTTTTTCAAATTGCATAGATATAAATAACTCTTAGTTTATAAATGAGAGAGAGATCCCCAATTCAACATCATTGGATATTTTCTGCTATTTGGTGTAATTATTTAAACCTTAAGATCCAATTTACTCCTAAAACCCTTTCCATTATATTTACCTCTCTTCATGTTAAGTAAACTAAAAGTTTGGGCAATTGATCCAAATGCAAATCAATTAATTTCAAAGATAATTTTCCTTAAGCCTGCATCCTTTGACCTCCATAATGAAAAGATCATGTCTTGCGTTCTATTTAAAGAGCGAATGTACTTAGATTGGTGATTAATATGAGCTCAAGTAATGAAACTACACTCTACTGCATCATTACAAACTATTTTCATAAAAGCACGTTCTAATTTGATAAGTTTATCTTTCAATTTTCCCACGATCGTGACGAAACTTTCCATTAAGTTCTATTTATTTAATTGGATGGTTTGATATTCTAAGAAGAGTTTTCTGGTTTAGAAAGAATCTAGTTTAAAAGTTTTTACTTAAGTTCTGATAATAGTGTCGAATTAAAATATACGCTTAAATCAAGAATTGATTTACTTATAAGTATAAAGGAATTCTCAAAATATTTAATTCAGCACAGAATTTGTATTGCAAAAGTGGGTATATCAGTCCTTCCTCAAATGTCTTAATGCTGGATCAAAATAAAATTAAAATTTAAAGATATGATAGATAACAAATAAATATACAGACATTGAATAAAAAATGGAGAGTAATTCTGTTGAGTTTTTTCTTAATTTATTGCACATTATAGGAATCTTATTTCAAAGCAATTTTAATTTGTTATAAATTTTAGGAAAATAAGGATTGCAACGGGAAACATTTGCAGCGACTCTCGTCAACAAAAACATCAGAACATTTAAGAAGCTTATATAAAAATTTGTAATATTTCACTTCCTTATATAATTAATTAATGAATTGTGCTTGAATGAATTTCATTTCAATTTATTGCTTTACATAAATATAAATATTTATTTTTTCTATAACGTACCTGTACGTATATGTATGACTACAATTTGCTCACATAATTACTTTGAACTCTATTCATTGAGTATACATTGTTTTGTTTTGATTTATTAACGTCGCACTAGAAGCAACACGAAGGCTATTGGTGATGGACCTTATAATTTTGAGCCTCGGTCAAGTGATGAGGACGACACCTGAGCTGGGACTACTCCAAACTGCTACACCCCCCACTGGGAGGACTTTGGGTACCGACAAATTTAAAGTGTATCAGCCCCGGCAACATGGCGGGTCTTAAGTGGCATCAAGTCTTGAGCCAGCAACTCGACGAAAAGCGTCGGCCGTGGGTCCACGACCATGATCACTAGACTACTGTGGCACGAGACTACTAGTGCACATCTTTCTATTATTGCAATTAAACTTTGATTCGATGTTGTCATGTTTTAAAAAGATACCGAATTATTTATAAACTCTTTTTAACATTTTCGCATTTGGAATTAAGTTTCAAAATAAATAGTTCTTTAATATATTAAAGGACATTTTTTTACGGAAACAAAGTATTTTAATGCCAAAAATGTTTTCAGAATAGTCAATACCATGACATTTTTTTTTTTAAAAAAAATATTTTTCCATGAAAAGTTTCAGCAATTTATTTCGTCGTTTTCTTACTTTTTAAAGAGCTACGATGCTTATAACTACACTGGTCTTCCTCGACTTGAAATTTTTGAAAAGCTATTCTTATCTTTTTTTTCTTCTCTTTAGTTATAGAGTTTTAGTTAACTGCAGTTAGAGACCCTTTTCCAGATAAAGTTATGCTGCTTCCTTTTTGATTATCATGCATGTGATGGTGCTCTAACTTGACCAAATATTGTTTAATCCCGACGTTGCTGAAATTGTGGAACTACAAAACTATTTATCATATGATCTGCATACTAGCAGTACAAGTTACTGGTTCTGCATTAGTAAAAAGGATGGTCAAATTGGGCAATGAAGCTCTACTAAACACAGAGTTTCTTAGAAATACATACTTAGAATTAGACTTTTCGGAAGCCATGACTCGGCAGTTGTGAATGATAAAGAGAATTTAGCCATTCAGATTAAAATTAACCTTAATACTCTGCAGAAATTTTCACAGAGAGCTAATTTAATCCTTCTTTTGTTGAGAAGCACCAATTGATGGAATCATCAATTGATGTTTCTTGCCAAGATGAATCATTATCATTCTGTTATTACTGTTGAGCGTGGCTGATATTAGAGCCATCCACAAGACTCTCCACACCGTCACAACTTTCAGATTCTGTCATGCACTCTCCCCCCATCGGTTATCATTGATCGCCGTCCATATGTAGAGTATGATCGTAATTGTAACTTATGTAATTGCCTGTTCTCACATTTGTTTCCTTTTTCCACTAAGTAGTGCGGCCGAGATGGTCTAGCTGTCATGTTTACGAACTCGCGAACGGCGTTGTTTTCATCGAGACGTGGAGTTGAGCCCTGATACTACCAAAAATCCTCCAAGTAGTGGTGCTGATGCTCGGTCAATATGTCGAGGCTCTAATCTGGTGTAGAAGTTGGAGACTGAAGTGTCGCATCAGTTGCCGTTCTTGTTAGTTGACCGAGGCTCAGATTATCTGATTACCACCAATAGCCTTCGTGTTATTTCCTAGTGCTACGTTAATAAAAAAATCAATAAAAAATTCGACACAGTAGAACTGTTAATTAACCCATTTCTTTCAAATTTCTAAATTATGCTTTTCATTGAACGAAATAGCTTTCATGAACGTTGTAGCGGGTTTTAAATTTATGACGAAATTATTCTATGATGGAACAATTTAAAATAAAATGGTAATGTCACCGTGGTAATGGGACAAACGTATTGATTTGAGGTAGTCCTAGAAATGTAGTTTAGAAATTGTCCATGTTTTTAAAGTCCAATTTACTAGAACTTTTGATTATTATGTAACTGTTAATTTTCCTTTCAACTTCATTTGATGCAAAATAACAATCTCACAATATATCTCCATAGGTGAAGTTTGGAGCTACAAGTGTTTTACAGTTCCATTCTTTCTATACTCATTATTCCTTATGCCAAATATGATGTTATTCCTGTCTTTAGATCAAGATGAAGATGATTATACGTGCTATTATAAGTTCAATTAAAAACCTTCGGTAAATAATTAATTTTGTTTGTTAAAAGGCCTTGATTTCAGGTATATTAAACAGCTAATTATTACTTGTTAAGTTTTCATTATTTAAAAGTATAATAAAGTATATTTATTTCGAAAAGAATAGGAGTTATATAGATGGAAGTCTGTTCTTTGTTACTATAACAACAATTTTTGTTGATTAACAGAATTTTGAGCAATGCTATAAAAACACGATCTCATCCAACGAAATTTTATTTGGAAAAAATTATCATGACCGTTGAAAAATAGAAAACATTAACATAATTTATCTCCCCACTATTTATAAGAAACAATAGAGGTTTAGGAGATAAGCTTCGTTACAAGATGTATCAAGTCAAAACTGGCTTATTGGTTCTGTCAAGCAGTTGTTATATATAATAATTAGTAGGATTTCATATTAAATGAATCGAGCCTTCAAAACCATTCAAGATGCAGTGTTGAAGTTAAAAGAATGAGCTAAAGATCAGATTTGATTCTATTTTAGTCACTTGAATCAAAGACTTGAACCAGAATTTTAATATCTGAATATCAGTAGAAAATATTTGACAAAAAACTTAGATAAAAATATTGCGGGTTTCATTACAACCTTATGTTCGCATTAACTTTAAAGTTTCCCAAACATTTTATTAATTCAAAGCTTTTAGAAATATCCCAGTTTTGGTCCACCAAAATAATATAACACATCGATCAATAACTCCCGAGACTAACCCAGAGATGGCGCTCGTAGTAAACCAGTAACCAGGTCTTTCTAGAGTACTAACCTTTGCTTGAAACGTGTCAAAATTTTAAGTTGATCGGACCAGGAAAAAGGTTTTTTGAAGTGAAGTGAAAAAGGTTTTTTCCAAGTGGGTGCCGCGATTGCTTTCGATGGAACAAAAACAGCAACGAGTCGATGATTCAGAAAGCTGTTTATCGCTATTTACTCGCAACAAAAAGATTTTTTGCGGAAAAAAAAAAAAAAAAAAAAGATTTGGAAAAGCGTTGGAACGAATGTATCACCCTAAAAGGTGATTAACAAAAGGTGTTATGTTGATGAATAAAAAAAAATTTTGCAAAAAAAAAATGTTGTTTTCAATGTTAGACTCGGGAGTTATTGATCGATGTGTTACAAAGTCTTATAAATTTCAGAATGCAATGCTTTGATCTATGACATTTTTATAAAATTATAAAATTACTAAATATCTACGCAAGAAGTTATTAATAATGAAAGAGAAACGGAAACAAAAGCAATTTACAGTATTTATCAAGATTGAAATCATATAATAATTACGAAATATATTTTTATTTGAAATTTTTTTTACATTGAATGAAAAACTTAAATATTAAAGGGAAATTTTATTTTGAATTCAATATCTTTATTTCTATAATTATGTTGTGATTACTTGGAATTTTATGGTCTCCATTTCATAAAAAAGTCTTAGATCCATAAAATTATCATGCACCATAAGCCCTGCAGAATCCATATAATAAATAATTTTATCCGAAAATATATTACACTTTGTATTTATTTTAATGTTTTCCCTCCATTACACATTTATAAATGATTATGAAGTTCATAAAAAACTAGATTGATAAATGTGACTTAAAACGCCGAAAATTTAAATTCAGTTAAAAAACGTTTTCTAGAACATTGAAAATACTATGGAATGTTAGGAAAATGTGATTGGACAGCATGGGAATTCAAACAGAAAAAATTGCAAAAGATCGAGGGTGTAGACTAACCGTAAATATTTTTTAAATGTTAATTACAGGTTATTTCCCTTTATTGGGTAATATCGTTCAAAAAACATTTTTAAGTTAATGCATTTAAAACCCAAAACAGATTGCATAGATAATGATTTTTCATTACACATCCATAGAAATAACTTGAAAGCCAAATAATCTAATTTTTATGTGGTTTATTTTTACATTGCATCAAACTTTATGAAGCACAGTGATTTTAATAAAAAAAAAAAAAAAAAAAAAAAAAAAAAAACTTATCTTACATTCTACCTTTACGGTGTTCAGCATCATGTAGAAAATTCCGTATTGAATCTAGAGCAATTGCACCCATGTACCTATCCATCAATATAATAGTATCCTTCCATTTTTTTTTTTTTTATTTTGCTCTATTTTTTTTATTCCAGAAGAACAACTATTTTTAAAGGAAACATTTATTGTATGAACATAGTTATCATTGCTTTTGTATTTTTTTAAACCACTTTTTGATACAAAATAGCTTTCATGGATATAAATTCTTGCTTTAAGTTTAAAATTAAAACATTTTTTTCTATGCTGCAGAAAGATATGTAACTTGGAGAGTTTTCAGTAAGAGTTTCGAAAAAGTAATTTGTCTTCAATTTTTTTTTGATAAGTATCAACCTAAATATAAAAGTTTTTCATTTTGCATAATGGATGAAAATTTTAAGGATTTTGTTTTGATGATAATGGTTGTATCGCACATAAATGTAACAAGGATTTAATTATTAACGTATTCACACTTGCTTATGGAAATATACTTGAATAATACAAAATTTTGCTTTGAAATGTAAATCTATAGAAAAAGAGATATCTAAAAGTCTTTGATTCACTTAAATAATAATTTGATTACTATAAGTCACATAAAAGAGACATTTGGGGATTCTATACTGAAAAACAGAATAAAGAGAGTTTTGAAAAAATGGATGGTTAAAGAACTGTTATTATTTTACTACCCAGGGTACGTAGTGTAGTGGACAGTATTCAATCTTCCTGTCCGACCGAAAGATGGAATCCTATGTCTGGATATGGACACGTTTCATCCATTTTATGAAATAAATTTCCCACAGTGTATATTTATCACTAGTCTTACAAAGGGTTTCGTGTGTGGTTTCTTTGCGAATCGCGAAAGGCATTGTAGTATGAGATAGATAAAGTATTATTAGAAAAAAATGCTTTTTTTCTGGAGAGCTTTAAATAAAACTTAATGTGAGAAACTGGGAAATAAAAGGATCTTTATTGAAGTAGATGAGATTTTACATTTTTTTTTCAGTCTTATTGACTTTAACGTTCATCCTATATTGAACCTTTAAGATTTATTTAGTACTTTATTTATTTCAGGAATTTTTTCCTCAAAAGTAAGGAATGATTTTCAAAAATTGAACAAGATGAGAAAAAAAAAAGATCTAAATATTTAACAAACGATACAATTTTTATTGTTTTAAAGTATGTTAATTTTTATAAAAACTTGAAAAATATATGTTAACATCTTGTTATCCATCTTGTAATTGAGATAAATATTATAATCGGATATTATGTCTTTTTAAAATGTTAAAAATATTTTTCCAGGCACTTATTTAAAATTGCATTCGAATTCCTTATAAAATTGTAATTTTTTAACATCGTTTATTCTTAAAGAAATAAGTTTGATTTTATTTAATAACATTTAGTGAGTAAGTATTTTTGTGTAGCAGTCTAATGTGTTTAAAACATCATGAACTTGGGTTTAAATATCCACCGTGGAGATCCTTTTTTTTTATCAAGAGAATAAGTGAAAAACAATTAATTAATTTACCTACTTTATTCATTAATATATAGGAATAACTGTGTAACACGGCAAAATGAAAAGAGAAGTTAATGAACAAAGAAACTGATTAATATTTTCTCCTACTTCTCTGACAACTTGTATATTTTTATTATCTATTTTATATAGAACACTGTTAAACGATGTCGTAAACAGAATTAAATAATATCTTGTAAAAAGGGTATAATATACATTCTTTACATAAATCATCATTATATGCTTGGATACTTAAGAATTGGGAAATTTATTAGTATTTATAATATTTTTCTATTAATAAAAGAAATATAATGTTATTAAATATTTTAGAAAATATCGTAACCATCTTATCCCTTCATATTAATTGTAAAAGAACAAGAAAGGTATGTCTCATGAAAAGATTGTTATAATTTCTATTTTTCAAATTTATCTGTTACGTGAACTACAATTTATGAAAAATGTAAGTTTACATGTAGCATCAAGAGCCACAAAGAGCGAGTGTTAGAAAAAAAAATCTAAACGTAAGAGAAATTATTTAAGTTTTCCTTTTGTACAACTTCTTTATTTTATTTATTTCTCTGGATAATAATTTTTTATTAATAGTTAACCATATTTAAACTTTATTTTAGCAGTGCATTTATAGATTTTAATGAATAAATTAAACATAATATTTGCTTAGACACTTTTGGTTGTCATGTTATGGCCTTGATGTAGTTTATGAATACTGTAGTAAAAGAGATATCCTTCACAGTTTTTATCATCAGCATTGCAACTAAATAAAACCGATTTCACTGTTAATTGCTTTAAAGGAACTAGTTTATATTTTCTATGATTAATAAAGAAAATTGGTTATTTAACTTCTGAATTTTTTTTTCTACTACACATGCCTTTTTTCACTTAAAAGTTATCTCATCTCTCGAAATTATCCTAAATTTTCATTTTTATGAGATTATACATAAAGATTTCTAAGTTACAAGTGTCTAAAATAAGTCTATTAGTTTTAAATAAGCATCTTAAAGATTTGACATAATAAAAGATTTTACTCCGCACTTTTCAAAAAGTTTATGTTGATCAATAGATATTTATTTTTGGTTTCTAAAGAAATAAATATTAAAGAAATAAATGCTAGAAATTAAAATTAAGAGTTATTTAATAATAATAATATAAAAATTGCAAAATGAAATGTCTTTAAATATTTAGGAATACCTTTGCCTTGTGTGAAATTTTTAAATCACTCTCATTTGATAAGAATATCAAAAAAATTCTGTTAAAGTTTATATTACTATAAGTTTTCAAGACTGCAAACTGTCTTTTAAAAATACAGTAAAGAAAGGTAACCAAGTGAAAGAAATCAGTACAAAATGGATTTAGTTCGATTACAAAAACCTGACAAGTCTTTCATTAAAATATAGTTTCATTTATTTGCTTAATAAAAGTACTATTTAAAAATTTTTAGTCAAAAAACAACTTGTTTTAGAACGGTGCTTTGAAAATTTTGTTTGTTTTTGTGAAGGGATTGATTTCATTTCAATTGGAAGTTTTGGTTCTGATTGAAACAGTCGTATAAGGTTTTATTTTCTTTCTTACATAAATATGCAATGAAATGCACACGAGGAAGTTTTTTTTAAAACTTTTACATAACCAAGCTTTAAGAATACTTTTATCAATTTTAGAGTTGAATGTTTAAATAATTTGCGAATATTAAATTAAATTATTTATGATATTCAATAAAACCATTCTTAAGGAAACAGATAAAAGTTTGAAGCTTGATTTTTGGAAAACATAATACCAAATATTTTTTTAATTGTTTTTGATGATTAATTGAAAAATAAATGCAGTTGAGTGTTTGAAACAATAGAATTAATTAGTATCACATTTTCCGAAACATATTTGCCTTTTTTATTTTCCAAAATGGGGCACAAGAAAATGCAAGATATTGCTTTTAAGCATACTACCACACTTCATGGATCATAAATGTTTAGTTCATAAATTTTGGATAGTTTCCCATAGAGAATTATGTGAAACCAAATAGTAATATATGTAATTCACAGTAAGAAAATTTACATAGTACATTGCAGTTATTTTTAATTAAAGTTTTTAATGCTTAATGACAGTAACATCAACAGTACAATAATGAATTCTGATTATATTTCTCCAAAACGAATGTGTATAAAATGTTTATTTAAAGCACATGAAAAAATTAGAAAAACAAATAAAATTAATAATTCATATTAAGGAGAGAAATACAATAAAACTTTAATTACACATTTATTCTTAAAAATGTCAAAGTAAATTTGAAAAAAAAAAAAAAAAAAAAACCCAGTTTCAAATAAAAAGTAACAACTGTACAACTTATTATTAGATCAACGTTTCTGAAACGTAGTTATATAAAGAGAGCGCTTACTTTTGCTGGTATATCTTTTAACATTTCTTAAAAATTATGCTATAATAGCATCAAAAGTTGTTGCCGGAATATAAAATGGTTGGTTATTTTGCTATTGGAATATTAAGATGTTTATATAGAATTAATATGTATTAAAATTACCGCATTCTACTGAAGTAATGTTCATTTATACGTGGTAAATAATATTTTTTTTATATTAACTGTAGAAGAATTTAGAGTCGCTGATGAAAAATTTGTAGATTAATTCATAAATTATCGTGATTCAATCGTAATTTAATGTAAATAATAACTATTATTCACTCTAATTTACTACAGAAAAGAAAATTGCATATGATGCACAAGATTATGGCTAAAAAATTACTTTCATATTTCAAATTAGAGAATAGAAATAGTTGAAAAGATTGGAAGTTTTTCTTGCAGTAATATCCAATGTAATTTGGGAAAGGCTTATTTTAGAAGTTATTACTTAAATGTTGACTAGCCTTTTACATTAGTTATGTGTTTCCAAAAACATATTTTGAAAGGTAATTTTATTTGAAAATTCTCCAATTACATTAAAAAAATTATTTTTGAAAAATAATTTTCTATATTACTTATTGTTACACTTTTGTGTGCTTATATATTCGACATTTTCTTAAGTTAAAAGAATATGTAAAGATAAATTCAAAGAGAGGTGTATTAGGAAATTTAAGACATGATTTAAGTTAATTTAATACTTTTTTTTCAAACTATGAGCATACGATGCTTCAAAATGGATTGAAAGAACAAAAAAAGGGGAAAAGTTCGAAATTACCATTGACAATGTTTTGGCTTAAGTTAAAAAAAATAAATTTTAATTTTAACGTAAGCACATAAAATTAAGCTTTAAAATAAGAATTATTCACAAAGAGGAGAGAAATTTCTTACTGTACCTTTTATTTTGGAAAGAATCTTCAACTTAAGATGTGCATGCGTTAAAAGTCTTTAAATTGCTTTATGTGCTTATTTTCTTAGTTTATACTCTTTTTTAGTTTAAACATTTTTATTGTAAAAAGACGCTTCCTCTTACGCTACCAAAAATCGAAAATACCTCTTATTTTTTAAATTTATTTTTAAAATCTTGTGGGAAATATGTGTAATTTCTTAAGCAATTTACTAATATTATAAAACGAAAAGGAATATCTTGTTCAATTTAAAAAAATTCAAATACATTTTGAAGACTGCTTCTGACACTTTTATGACGAAAATTATTTTACACATGAAGAGAAATTTAAAGTGGTTGTCAGTTTTGCATATTGATTGTAAAAGATCGAACTATCTTTTTATATTTTGTCAAAATGAAGATCCTCTATCACAGCTTCGTATATCTAGATTAATATAGGAAAAAAAAAAAACCCCTATTTATGTAAGCAAGGAATTTTTCAGCTCCAAAATATCAATAAATGCAGTTTTGTTTGTCATCGATAGAAAGCCCTAGGATCGATAAATAACATCGATAATATAAGGATAATTCTTGTAGAATGGTGAGCCTAGTAGAAAATGCATGATGTATTAATTGATGAAGAGCAAAGAGAGTATTGATTATTACAAAAAACGATTCGATAAATCTTGATGGAGATAGATAGATAGATAGATAGATAGATAGATAGATAGATAGATAGATAGAGATAGATAGATAGATAGATAGAGATAGAGATAGAGATAGAGAGAGAGAGAGATAGATAGATAGAGAGAGAGAGTATAATTCTTCTTCTGTTTTTTAGTTATTCAAATACAACGTGATATTCTTGAACTTTTTATTCAGACTGAAATCGTAATTTCTTTATATTTTTGTAGTAAGAGAAACATAAAAGAATGTAAATAAATGGCAAAATTATGTAAAGAAGTTTTATAAACGCTAATTTAAATATGAAAAAATGGTTTACAGGAGCAAAAACATAAATAATTAATGCGTAATTCTACTCTTAACTTGAATAAGCTATTCAAAAAAGCTTAATTTTTCAAGCAAACGTGTATTAAAATAATTGAAGATAGTATTAAAATAATTTGAAAGATTAGGTGCATGCAAAATCTCTATTCTGGTTTCCGGCGAAAAGGAAAAACAAACAAACCTACCAATTTATAACTGCACATAATATCTGTTGCTATCATTGTTATTCTTTATTTTGCTTTCAATGTATACCTCCTCAATGCAAGTCTAGAGATGGAGAGTCTTAAAGCTACTGTAATTCAATTTCAAAGGTATTCTTTGTCACTAAAAATTATCATGACGAAAAAACCTAAGAAACAGGTGACAGACCGTAGCAGCTAAGACAGGAGAATCGTGGGTGGAACATTCTGAACGGCGTCTATAAAATTTTTAGTAGATATGACTTTTTTTACTATGATGGATGACACGACATTGGTGATAAAGGGGTCCTGATAATTTCGATCCGAATGATGCTTATGTTCTCGACAATTATTCACTGTGGATTCACTGACGCATAGTCCTAGCAAATTTATATCGCATCATGCAAATCAGTTTATTTATCCTCTATCTTGACAACACTTAGAAAAAGCTACTCATTTTACACTGGGAAATGAAGGAAATAAATTTGAGACCACGAAATTTCTGATTTGCGCTTTCTTAAAGTGGATTTAAATATCTGATTCAGCACTTGTAATAAAGTACTTATGGAGTTCCTAACGATTAAGCGTAATCGACACTTCATAACAGATTGATTAAATTATATATAGATAACTTCTTTCCATACAAATGTATAAAAGTTTAAATGTAAAACATTAACTTTAGAGGTATCGGAATCACGTAACTCAGCAGGAAATGATTGGGATAGACGAAATCTGTTGTATATGAGATTAATTAGTTGACAAAGCGTCAAAGGCAAAATTTAAGAGTTTCTTCTGGAAGCTCAGACTAAAATTACATTTCGTATGAATCTATAATAAAAATCAAAAAAAATTTAGAAATGAATAATACTCTGTAAATTCCCTATTTAAAATATTGTAGTTATATTATTAAAATTAGTTTATTAGCCTTAAATATTTTTCCAAGGATCAGTTGCGCCTTTCAAAATGGAGATGTTTGGAGGTAATTGAATGTTATCGCCAAAAGCAATTACGAAGGATAAATGCTGTTGGTGATTGGCTAGACTTTTGTCTTGATCCATAATACTCAGCTTCAAGTTCTGAGTGATCTGGTACAGTAGGGAAGGTGCGTTGAAGGGCTTGTCTTAAGGGTTCGATACTACCCTCTCTATTTCTAACTAGATTTTCCCCTATCACCGAGTACCCCTCACGAGCACGACCTGTGAAATGATTCCTCAAATATGCCGATCGAAGGGCCTCCGGAATACTATAATACAAAATATTGTCGTCCAAACTAGCTAAGAAGTCCGTTACACTTTCTGATCCATCAAAACACTGTACGGGAAACATAGCCATTCCATTTATTGTTCATACTGGAGGGATGGGAACAGTTGGACGTCACTGAGGCGTTGCACTACTTCTGCCAGATTCTAGTGCCATAATATAATCGAATGTAACTAACTCTAAAAGTCAATAACCTATGTAAAGACACACCAGTCATTTGCAACTCAAGTATTTATTTATCAATTACTGTGTTATAATATCTAAGGAATTTTAGCTTTCTCTGGGACCTTAGAATCAACCCGCCATATCAGATATTATTGAAATAATACGCTCTTTCCAAAATCTTTCCTGCTGAGGTTGCTTTGATTTGTCAAATCCTCTGAGACAGCTATCGTCAGTAACAACTCTTGGTATTATCGATCCATTGCTAGAAATATGCTCACAGTTAACCACACTCTTCTTTTGTCCTCTAAATTTTCCTCTACTTATATACCATCATATCTGAACATTTCACTATGGTTGGGAAGAAATTGCTATTTCATGCAATCAATCTCAATTAAAGTCTCCAAGGTTAGTGTAGAGAAAATTAACGAATAGCCCAGTGTCACACCTTAGTATCCAGTATACAATGCTGTGAAAGATAACTACAACAAAAATGGTTTTTGGGGGATATGTTTAATAATGAAAGAACAATGTATATCTGTATTTAAGAAAAATATGTTAGAAAGTTTTGATTCATGTACTGAAAGTTAAGACTGTTATGTGCATAATATAAATTTTAATATGCAGTGTGTAGCAAAAAGAATGATTCGATTTTTATCAATAATATTTTTCAGTAGGAAATTGCAAAAGTAAGGTACAAAGTGCAAAAATCTCACAAAATTCTAAAGTTACTGCAATGGTATTATAAATGTTCCATGTATCCACATCCAGCAGCATATATAACTAGAAGGCCATTGCTAAATTTTCTGGCATTCATTCTACATCAGCATAGACAAATGCGTTTTGCTTCTCATATCCTGTTTTTTATGTTCTTGATGTTTTTAGGTTTAGGTGGAAGGGTGTTCCTTTCTTGTACGCACACAATATAAGTTACATGGGGTAATATATGAGGCCATACATGTAGAACTCTATCTTGACTGCCTTTATAGCAAATCCATCATTATGACTGTGCTGTATTGTGAAATTGTTGTACTTCTCTGTAATAGTGAAGAAGAATCCTGATCATCTTGAAAATGAAATTATCACATTTCTTACAAAATTGCAGGAAAGTTAGATCTATAACATGTCAATTTGCGTATTTCCTGTCACAGTGGGTTTCCAGAAAAAGAATGAACCATTATGTTTTGTACGAGGAATTGCAGAGAATATGTAGACTCACTTGATAAATCTTGTTTCAATGGTATGATTCTATAAGGATTATGTACTCCCCATACGGCGGTTAATGACATAGTTGACATAAAATGTCAACCCATCATTAAAAATTAACTGCGTTCTAATGTATCATTGGAAAACTGTATATATTTCTGTTTATTTTCACTTCATCCTTGAATCCTTGATGTTACTAAAGACCCACCGTGTAGCCAGGGCTGATGCACTTTAAATCTGTCAAGGTTCAAAGTTCTCCTGTAGCTTATCCATCTTAGGTGATCTCGTGTTTCTTCTAGTGCTACAATAATAAAACAAGTCAGTTATTTTTATCCCAAAGAGCTAGAATGAGCCTTAATCAGTATGATTTGTACACTAAACGCTTCCTTAAAACACTCTACATAATCATATGAGGAATTGCAAATTTTCTTCTGGCACCGCAAGTCAATTTCTGTAGTCTAGTCAACCAGGTATGTTATTCTTACACAAATATTCAGCTTCTTGAAACTGTTTGCACCAAAAATGAATGCTCTTTGCCAAAGTGGTTCAATCACAAAAATGCAAACAAAAACAAACTGTACTATAATAACTGGCTTAATCTCTCTTAACTGAAGAATCAAAATGCCTTTTGTTGAGCAGAAACCATATTCTCGGCAGATTGTGTTCAGGTCTTTTTTCCCCATATTTTATGTATGGAGAGTTATTTTAGAGGCAATTTCCTAAATTTCCAGAATATGCCTATACTTTCCATTCAGATATATTTGCTGTTCAATAAATATAATGATTTAGTACTTGGTCACTATTGTAGATACATCCTGCATTTAAGACAAATATATACATATTTATAGTAATTTGCATCAAATTCGATCTTTTTTGAGGTAATTTGTATACTTTTCTGAATCTATATATCTTAGTTTATGGTATTAATATCAAAAGTGTATGATTCATCTGTTAAGAACTTACTATATTTAATTGGCTGGATATAAAAGGTTTATTTTGGGATACTAAATTTGTACTATAAAAGCCATTAGTTTTTTTTTATATTCACTGTATTATATTCTATTAAGGGGATTCTTGTTTTATTAGAAATCAACAAATTAAATAAAAAAATTTTTAAAACATTTGTAGAAAAAAAATTAATTTTTGTATTATATTTTTTTGGATAGTTATTCATATGTACGACAATAACTTCAATGTGTGTATGCTATCTCTCTATTTACTTAATGTTTTCTTATTATACAAATATACTCACGTTATATTAGGATAAATAGCAAAATTATGAAATCACATTAAATATAAAATTAATGTTAAAAATTCAGAAGAATACGTCATTTTCATTTAGTTTCCTGTTATCAGTGAGTTATGCATTTGATTTTGTTTATGCATCATGTTATAAACAATGGAAAAAAAAAAGATTTCATTTTCCATTGTGAGAAATCTTAAAAATAAAAGAATTTAGTTAGAATTAAAAGGCTAGATGTTTTCGTAAGTAATTTCTTCATTACGTTATGTTTACATTATGTTAGCCTTTATCAGAGAATTGTTTACACAAGAGTCAAATTTATTTTTAATGATAGAAAACAATACCTTAAGAACTGATAAAAATTAGGATATTTTATATTATGAACATTTTACATAGATTATATGGGGGAAATTCAATTGAACATTAGCATTCACCCTCCCAAGTAATTAAACGGAGAAAGAACGTGAAATGTAATATAGAGAAAAATATTTCATGTCAGAACAGGAAGCTTTAAGTTAAATTGTTGTTATTTATCGGATCAATTCTTCACCATGGATAATTTAGACCCTACACTTCATTAAACTCAAACATGTATGTATAGTATTATGAAATGTATTATAAAATGGAACGCACAACCTATAAGGCCAGTTTATCGTAAGCACACATATGATCGCTCGGTACCGCAGAAGAAGTAATTTAGCAGATAAAAACGAAAAGCGCATAATGATACAGATATACTTGCTCCAGGAAAAATAGTTCTCTTACTTCACACATACATTCCAACATGCCTCTCCTACGAGTGTAAAAGTTTTCAAACAATTTGATAAAGAATTCTGCCTGGTCCGTAAGGATTTGTACCATTTTGACATCTCTGAAAGCGACACAACCTTATGGTCAACTTATACCCATCAGACAACTTTATTTTGGCATTTATTTCTTCTGCGAACTGCAGGGCTTGTTCATCTGAAAGTGATACCTTGATATATCAACGGCTTCAAAATTCTTCTGTTCCCATTCTAACATCTTGTTTTCACTGAGACCTTCTTGTTCTCTTTTGATATCTCAGAGGCCAATCATCTTAGGCTCAAGGATGCTTGAAGTTTTAGAGCCTAATAGAATAATTCCTTCTGCTAAGTTTGGGAGTTTTTAACTTTTTTATGGTGGCACTTTTTGAGATTTTTGGTTTTGGTTCACTCAATCAATTGTTCAACCACTCTCTGTTATCATTTGTTAATAGTTGTGGAAGAAATTCTACACCGTGGATATATAATTTGGTTTATTAACACAAAAATAGTTCATAAAACACAAACATAGATATAGTATAGTTTATTAAACACACAAACATACATATAGTATAGTTCACAAAACACAAACATACATATAATATAGTTTATTAAACACACAAACATACATATAGTATAGTTTCTTAAACACAAGTGTACATATAGTATGATAAAAATATTAGAAAAAGGAACCCACAGCATAAGAAGTCCAATTATTACTTACACACTACAGCTTGATCCTTAGCAGTATCATAGAACTGAGTTGACAGAAAAAAGGAGAGTACATAATCTCTGCATGTATACTTACGCCTCGAAAAATAATTTGCTCGCTCCAAGCAAACACAAATTTAACATTTTTTTTTTTCTTATTTTCGAAGGATTTTGACATATGTAGGTCTTTTGATTAAAAAAGAAACTGAGAGAAATTCATATTTTGAGCATAGAAGCTTATATTAAGTGAAGCTGAAAGAAGAAAAACATTTATTCTCAATAAAAATAGGCGAGAGTGTAAGTGTTTGGAAACTATTAATAAAAAAATATGATGACACATGAAGCTAGAGTATGCAAATACCTAATAACTCGTTATAAAGACTAGATTTGATAAAAAAAATAATTAAAAACGATTTATTTTTCAGGATATGCCCTAATAGCTTAATAATTTTTAAATTAGCTGATTGTGCAACTAGATAAATGCTTAATTTTATTTTCCTACCATTTGAAACATAAAAAAGAGTTTATTTCCCTGAATAAGGGTTAATATTTTCAATCATTGAATTGCTCATGAGAAATGAGTAATAGGACTGCATTTTTTACATTACAGAAATTAAATCTGAAAGTTTGTGTGAGAACAGGATATGGAATCTGGGAGAGTGAAGATGGAGCTCATGTATCGTCCTTTTTATTTGAATACAACTGAAAATTGATGATGTTAGTCCTCTAAAAGAATCTAAAGGAATGAAGGTTAGTACTGTAAAGGAATGGTAATTAAACGGAGTAAGTTAACAAGCACTTATTTTGTACACTTGAGAACATGTATTTTGTGATGCATGATATTAAATATAATGATGCAAACACAAAAAATGATTAAATTGTTTAAAAACCCGAATTTATAAAATTCCTGGAGATGTTTTACATTCTGTTGTATGTAAAAATAATCACTCCATTAGTTATAGGATATTTATTTAACTCTATTAATTTTCACTGCATGAAATTCATTAAGATACTTTATCAGGTAAGTGCTTTTGAAGAATATTGTTTACCTTAAGGTTATTGAACTTAATTTCATTAGTGGTAAAATACTTTTATTGATCAGGTTATCAAATTTGAATTTAAAAAACTTCTAGAAGTAATCTTTCATTTAAAAAGTTCTTAAAAACTTTATTTTTGCATCAAGTTTGTGGGGACTGCAACCAAAATATTGGTTTAGACAGGATCACCATTGTTTCATTCCATAGGTTTATGAAACGGGATGATTATAATTACCTTAGTTGCCTTGTCAACAAATGTGTTTCATAATGAAATACAACTTAATAAAATTTCAACTGCTTTACGTATATTTCATCGACACTTAAACACTTATCAGAAGATATTCGGTTAAGAAAAAGATTTATTTTTCAAAACTGAATGATATTTACCAGTCCTGATTTTATTTCAAATCATATACTTACAATTTCTTTGAATCTTGTTCCAAACATCATGTAAAAATGTTGTTTGAAATGCAAGACAACATTCTTTAAGTTTTCATTCTTCAACATTCTTTCAGTTTTTGTTTCCATTCATCCATTCTTTCGTTTTGGTTCTTCTGGAATATTTTTTACATCTAAATTTATTTTATATATCGATTGAAACATTAACTGATTTCTAACCTAGTTCTAGGATAATGATTGTTTTATTTTGATCCTTTTTGGACCTGCTGAAATTTTAATTATCGTACATGAAGAACATTTTTTTCTGTTCTTAAAATATTTTTGCATGTAAGTAATTCTCATTTCTCTGATAATTAAGAAAGCCAAAGCTTAGTATTCTGATTATAAGATTTTTATTGCTTGTTTTGTATATTCGTTAAAAATAAATTAGCACCAATGGTGTTTCTGTGCATCACTAATTTGTTCAGATTAATATAATATTTAATTTTAACATTTTTGGAGAATAAGTATTAAGTTAATAAATAAGAAAGTTGATGAATCATTAATTAGATATTACTTATAACTTATATGTATTTTAAATTCATTAAAACCGTTTACTGGAAAAATGGCTCGAGTTTAAGACTTTCATTAACTCTTTTAAGTTATGTGTAATAACAAATGAAATTTAGCCATAAGACGTATCACTTTCCCATACCTTGTTTTAAGGAAATTATTTCCAGAAATTTTGACAGATGTAAGGTATGTTTTCTGAAATGAAAATTCATTAGGAATTCATAAGAAAAACATTTTCAATCATTTAAGAAAGTAACAAAGGGGAAATTTTCGTTAAAAACTAAGCGTAAAATGTTTAAGTGCAAGAGTTTAAGGGATTAATTATTTTAAGTGCAAGATTTAAAGGTTAAAAATATCTGTTGATTGTATTATAAATTTGTTATTTGTTTTTGTATTACAGGTTGTTTGTATTATAAACTTAATAAAGTGAAAATTATATTTTTGCACTATAGAAGACAGTTCTGACGGAAATTGTGTTAATAAAATATTTTTTTTTTGTTGAGTTCTCTATAGAAATATTTAATGCATAAGTATTTCTTATTCTTTATGTTAAGGATTGGCTGATCAAATCTGACTTGATAAAATTTTGGATAAGTAAATAAAAACTATCTATTGCAAAAGAATAATAAAATTCTATGTGAATAAAATTTCAATCTTACAAAATAAATTGACTTTAAGTTACTCTAATTTAATTTTAAAGGAAAAAAGTTTAAAAAAAATTTAGAAACTATATTAACTTAAGAACATTGAGAAAGAGGAGAAAACCATTTGTGTAAGTTTTCTGGAGTGAACACTTAACAACTCGTATACAGAACTAACAATCAAATGATGAAGACTATAATTCAGTTCACATCTTATTTACTAAGCCAAATACTACACAACTCGAGGACTTAGAAATATTTCTATATTTAATTTGTAGCAGTGTTCATTTTAGGGCAGAATTATTTCGGTAACATCAGAGCTTGATCCCATGACGTAATGTATATAAAATTGAAATAACCGGACATACTTATATAAATGAAAATATACTATATATAATTAAATATGATCTAC
>BMAW01003025.1:773329-870765 GCA_019974015.1 Nephila pilipes
ATAGCAAAACGATCGGTGAATAATAATACAGTGTGAATTATTCCTACATTTTTGCCACGGCTACTGTACACAATAACACACACACACACACACACACACACACACACACACACACACACACATGTATAAAATGCAAATATTTTGCGCTAAAATTCTACTAGGTAGTTTATTATTAGAAAGTAATATTATCCGTCTATACTTTCAGATTTATTCTTTGACAATAACGAATGTGTAAGCAATGTGTGAATTGAAGGATGCATGTCTTAAAAGCTTAAAAAATGTGTTCCTCGGTTTTTGTCAACGCAATGTATTTTGCAAGACTTGTCCTGTATAAATCCGTTTATCAAAAGATAAATGTAAATACATTAACACTCTTCATGATGAATAATATGACCCAAATAATTTTAACTAAAAAAGTATATTTACTAGCAGTATCCTTGATAGAAAGGATGTACAAATGTGGTTCCTGTCAAAGCAAAGAAAGTTTCGGTTAAAAGAACATAATTTTTGCAATTTTATCTTACTAGTAGAAAGGAATAAGGATAATGGAAATCAATTCATCAGAATATCAAAAGTGTGTTTTAAGTTCGATATTTGATAAAGAAATTCCTTTTTCTTTTTCCCAATGACTATTATAGAGTGAAAATATATCAAGACAAAGCTATCAGTTATATCTAAAAATAATAATTAACACATGTGTTGAATATATAACTTTACAACATATTTCTGTACATTTCTCAGATGCTTCCCCAATAAAGAATTGTGTCTTTGCTCTGATAAAAAAAGCTTTTTCTAAGCGGAAAACTACTACCAATTGATAAGCGATTAAGGGACAGGAAATAAAAAGTGTAAGAATACTCCTCGAAATTATACGAAATGTCCTTCTATGATGAAAGCTCGATGCAGACATACAGTCTAATAAATTTTTTATGAGAGAGGTTATTTAAACAATTATAGTATCTCAATATTAAACAATTTAAAAATGGCCCCGAAATTGTCTTTACAATGTGTATACATCATCTGCGCTGAATTTTGGATTTAATTACCAATTAAAGCATGCTTTGTTTTAAGAGTATTATTAATTTAATAATTTATAAAACAAAAATTTTAATGTATCAAAGCTCAATGAAACCACTATCAGAATTCTTACTTTTAATCTTAAATTTTGAGGAATTTTAAGAGAACTTATTAAAAAAAAATTTCAGTCCTTTTAAAAATTTATTTTATTGTACAACTTAACAAATGTAAGAGAAGCATTTTTATTCAAAAGCTTTCGAACTTTAGTATCGTATTATATACTCATATTATGTTAAACTTTAATGAAGCATGGCCGCAATCGTGATTGCGTCAAATCGTGGGTTCAAGCCATGACACTAAAGACCCGCCATGTAATGGGGCTGCTGCACGTAACATCTGTCGTGGTCCTATGTCCTCTCGCTGGAATGGTGTGGTAGTTTGGAGAGGGCGGTTCCAGGTCAGGCCTTCTCATCACTTGACTCAGGTTCACTATTACGTGGTCGCCGCCAATAATCCTGGATTGCTTCTTAATGTGGCGTTAATAAGCAGTCTCATAATATTAAAGAATCCTACAAATCCCAAGCTAACAGAAAATAAGTGCTGTTCTTTTATTTATTTTTATAAAATCTTTAATATTTTTGAAAGAAATTTCAAAATTAAAACGTTAAGAATATACTTTAATAAGCTTTGAATAACTTTTGAAGTTTATCTTTACAGTTCGTAAAAAAAGGGATTGGATTTTTGATTTGCTGTAAGCTGTTTAATAGAATTCTATCGACAATAAATAGGGACTTATCACATCGTTTTAAAGAGAATAGACGCTGAGTTTTCTTAAGAAACAAAAGTTAATAGTCTCTAAACATCTTGTGTACAAATCGAAGACATTTCTCATTACTAATTCTGAAAAAAACTCAAGTAATTGCCTTCGATTCATTTTTTTTATTTTCGATTTCGGTTCTCGATACATACATGTAATATATAACAGAGAACTTGGGAATAGTTATGTAACAGTTATAAACTTAGCTAGACATATGTGTGTCTTTCCAAATATCTTAGAGGCTTAAAACTAGTTTGTTGATTGTAAATAAAATGGTGAATGTTAGTGAGTTTCTACTAAATAATGTTTAACCTGTAGGTCAAAGAGATTCCTAACTTAGACATTTTGTTATATAATTCTTCCAATTATTTATAAGTTTCTGAATACGTTTCTCTGATATCATCAAAGTTAACCACGTTAATTATAACATGACATTAATTATATAAAGAATAGTAAAAATAATAATTTCATTGTACAAAAATGACAAAACGTATTTCATTATTTCGTTCAAATGAATAAGGTGTCGTTGAAAAAACATGCACCTTTTGCTAATTTTTTCTAATGAACATAGACAAAAGGGATATTGGTACACTAATTATTTATTCATACGTTCCAGTAATAAACAGAGAAATTAAATTAAATATAAAAAATACATATATATTGAATGAAAAAATACTGGAAATCCCAATTCAAACATTTTGTATTAAACAGATATTTTATTGAAAATCTGTTTAAGAAAATTAATTGCAAATGTAGCAAAAGTCAATTTGGTTATGGATAATGGGTCGTTATTGTATGATTGAAAGTTATTAGTAGTTATCATATGTTTGCAGAAAGGTAAAAAAAATTGAACGAAATAACTCCTTTACTCTTCTAAATCAAATTTTACTGTCACGATTCACAAGTGTATCAGATAATTTTTCAAATCATGGAAAGTGATTAGAAAAGAAGCGTTAGATTTTATTGCCCAACTACAGTATTTTATCTGATGCCATTTATTAATTGATTCATTAGAAAGTACTTCATGTTATCCATTCTGTTATTACATTTATCTGCTTTGTTTCTATCGACTTAAAAGTTTCTTTTCTTATAAGTGATTAGAATTTAACTGTCAAAATGCGTTACGTGATTAAATTTCGCTCCTTTTTCACACTCATTTGTAACTTAGTTAATTTAAAATAAGGGAAATGGATTTCCCTTTTATTTTCTTGTATAACTAGTAGAAGGAATATAAATTATTTTACTACTAATGTACGTGATGAAATGTTAAAATAAGAAAAGTTTCGGAAACATTAAATAGAATTTTGACATTCATGGAGACACTAACTCTTCTTCATTAGTTCATTAAATGGGTAATCAGAATAGGTCCACAGAATTTAATGATTTACATTTTTATAAAGTTATAAAAATTATGATTATAAGAAATTTGAAAAATTAATATAGACTGAGAATGTCACACAATTTTTTGTTCTGTCAATTAAGAAAATGCTTGATTAAAACTTTGAAACTTTATGTAAATACTACTAATTACTCGAAACAAAATATATAATATTGGTTTCATACTCTAAATTAAGTGGTATCATAGTTATACCACCGCCCCTCTAGATTACACATGAGGTTAGTGAGCAACAGATGGCAGCACGGAAAATTTCAGTTCAGACTAATATGTGACGATTCGCTTTGTTTCAGTGAAAAATAAAAGTCATTAATATGTTTTCGAGTTCCAGTGAGGCAAAAATCAGAATTATTTTCCTAAGAAAAAAAATTTAAAACAGGAATAGAAATTTATCAACGCTGTGCATGCCACCCCCCCCCCCCCCCAAAAAAAGACAGGAATAAAAATGGATATCTGAAAACCAATAATATTGCAAAAAAGAAAAAAAAAAAAATTGAAAAAGGCATTTAAGACAAAACTGGCTGGAGACAGCAGATTATGGACTTGTTGTCTTTGATAGACATAAGACTTGTTAACGATCATGAATTTAAAGTGCTTGTATGAGATAAAAACAGATGATAAGCCAACGGCAAAAGAGGGGCGAGAATAGGAACTCATTGCCTCTAGCGGTAGACTTTATTAAAGGGTCTATGTAAACTGATATATCAATCATTTACAATTGTTATTACAAAAGATACAATACAGCAAAGAGATACTTGATATGTAAGAACAGAGTCCTCGGCGTTTGGACGCCAACATCTTGTAAATAACTTACAGTATGGAGGGCTGGGCTTTTTATTTGCTTGTTTGACACGCATATTCATTACATGTAGAGGGCATTTTCTGAATAGATTCAATTACCGTAGTAAGCTAGTTTTTAAGCTTTTACAGACACCGTAAAACGAACAGAATTTTAGGTTTATCTAGATTTCATTTCATTCATTTTTTCGTTTAATTCTCGCGACTGTTTCAGATTTCGTATAATAGCGTACATAACTATTTCAGAAAAATTCAATTTTTTAAGTAGCTTTATAATCTAGCTTTAAATAATTTTTTAAATATATATATATTCTAAAATATATCTTTATAAGAGTGCCTATACGGCGACATTTGATTTAGAAGAACTTGCTTTGTTTTAAGAGCTCCCTTCTGATGGATCGGAGTTATTTTCAGAAACAAGTGGAGAAGAAAATTTTATTTCAGTCTATACAGTAAAAAATATGCTTATTTTTAATAAATTTGTAAATATATTTCAACTAAAATTGTCTTTTTAAGTTTATAATATAGTTTTAGCATTAAACTATGAAAATTACATATGTATAAAAAAGCTATACTTAAATTAATTGACATATTTTCGCTCAAATTATCACTTTTAGAAATAAAAATACAACATCATAACATTCTAATTTTTTCATAAGTGTTTTGTAATCTAAATATTTGTCGTTAAATAAAATAATATAATTTTTTATGAAAGTAGTTATTATTTCTTTGAAGGAATACGAAACAGCGAGTGTACAAATAAGATGTCCTAAAGGGGCGGTGATATATTATTTAAACCTGGTCTTAAAAATCAGGAAATGAATAAAAATTAATTTTACAGCTTCATATTGTGTCCTTTAAACATTATTAATGCTTATCAGATGAAATTTTGCAAAAAAATGTTTTTTATATACTGACCCTCAGAGGTTGAGCTTCAATTTCCAACAAAAAATATTTATTTTATCACTCGTACACAGCATATGTGTATTTGCCCTTAAGAGTCGAAAGCTCAGGGTATTTTATTTCTTAAATATGTCGAACAAGTAGTTCGATTTCATCATAAATAAAGCTTTTTGAAATTTTTTGGCCTCCGGTCGATTTTCAGCTTCGGAAAAAAAAAGGCGATTTCCTACTTTAATTCATAAACACGTTGCAAAAATTTCCCATGTAATCTCGCAAACATCTTATCATGTAATATAAAATTAATACTTCTCCCATGTTTTAAAAAAATAGCAGAAGAGATTCTTGATATTAGGAATCTCATTTTTATATAATTTACTATGGTTACAACTATCATTAGTTTAAATTTCAGAACAGGGCTCATTTCTGGGAGCTGCAGCGTCTCTGCGGATCGTGTAATGTGTGCAGATATGCTGAAGAGAATATTGTTTCACATGTGCTTGTATACTGTGGAATATTCAAGACATTGAACGAGCATCATTGATACATAATCCAATGTAATTTTTCCACTCTATGATTGCTTCGTTTATTAAATAATTTAAGATAGCAAATAATGCGAATACTCTGGAAATTAGTCTTATTCGTTTGCAGAAAAGCAATTTTTCTACTGCTGATATACTACAGGATGATTAATTTAAGAGAGTACCAATTACATTTTTGTATTATCCAGATCTATAATATTTGTAACAAGACTTTCAAAATCCTTACTTATTTAATATGTCTATATTTAATGTGCGGGTATCGTTTTTCACTTTCTAAATGCGAAAACTAGTTTTTTAAACATAAATTCGCTTGAACATCATTTGTAACTTTTAATCCAATTCTGCGCAAATAATTTGAGTAAGCCGTCAACTTCTTCCAAAGCTCTTATTATTTTTTTATTTTTGAAAGCTGGTTTTGCAAGATTATGATTGGTAACAATAAAAGTCGTCTGGATTAACTAATTCTTTGATTTTAATGAATTACGAAGTGTACCTGGACATAATTCAAACTTTTATTGCTTC
The DNA here is from genome assembly GCA_019974015.1 of Nephila pilipes. Lineage (NCBI taxonomy): Eukaryota > Metazoa > Arthropoda > Arachnida > Araneae > Nephilidae > Nephila > Nephila pilipes. Next base: position 779,322 of record BMAW01003025.1, read on the forward strand.
ACTTGGGATACAGGGCAGTTACTGCTGGTTTCCGCTAGTCGGAGCCAGTCCACACACTTGAAACCTAACAATGAAAGTGCTTAAGGAATTCTTTGATAATCGTTTAATTTCAACCGTTTCTCTGAACATCAAGATCCCCAGATGTCCCCGCGTTAGATTTTTTTTTGTGTAGTTAACTCAAATATAAAGTTTTCCGAAGAAGTTTTGCAAAAAATTGATGAATTAAAACGAATCATAATTGAAAACATCTCATCAATTTACACCAACAATATTGCGAAGTGTGTCAAAAACCTTGGTTCGACGTGTTTATGTTTGCATTCAAAATCAACATTTGCAGTAAGGAATGATAATGTAAAATATTTGAGTTATATATAAATTATGTTTTTCAAAAATAAACCTATCACTGGATGATTAAGTAACAATATGCGTCTCTCTTTCTGTTTTAATTCACAAATAAAGTTGTAACAGCCAAAAGTGTTGGAAATTGTCCCCTACACTTAAACAAGGTTCAAACAATTTTACTTCAGTGTTAGAAAAGTTGACACATCCATCAGATTTAAGGTTGTTGATAAGTAACCCAACTGGTACTTTTTTAAGCTGATCACCCTGTATCACAAAATCTAAACGAGTATCTTCATTGGTATACATTGCCTCATCAAGCGGAATTAAAACAATTATTCAAGCAACTTCTAGAAAGACTAATGCTGTAGATCATGGGTTTACCGCACTTTTGAATTCCATGCTCCAAATTTTGGATAGACTAAATCAGGTGGGTTCTATAAGTCGAGTATATTTTATATCGTCTTACGTTTATGATTTAGGGAAGGTAAATAGAGAAAAGGACAGAATCTGCCTCGCTTAGGGGCTTTTTGAATTGGAAAAATCTCATCAAATTTTGTTTATAAGAATAATTTTTTTTAAAATAATAAACCAGTTTATTTTTATGTTATTATCAAGATTATGCTTTGTTCATTAAGTAAAATGTATTTATAAAGGCGAGAATGCAGTTTTCATCTTCAGCAAAATCATGAATACTTCTTTCAAATGCCCCTTGCAATATCTTAATTTTTTCAGTATATTTGATAAAATTACTATTATACTCAGAACATTCTCTCTGGTCTTTTAAGCACGGAAACTGATTTAATTCCTTATTTTCTGAAAAATGAACAGTTTTAATTTTCTTTAAAAATATACTAATGTTATTTAATAGGCTAAGAAATAAATTAGTCCTGCCAAGTATTTTTAAATTTAGATAATTGAGGAGGCTAGTTATATCAAATAAATATCTAATAAAATACTCGTTTGCTGTCTATTGATAGGGTTTTTACATCAGGTAGTTCATTTTCTTCTTCTAAGAAATACAAACAGCATTTCTCAACTTTCAATATCTTTTCAGAACCTGCCCTCCAGATAGCTAGCGCACTTCACAATGAAGGTTAAGATCACATTATTCTAAATCTAGAAATTCATAATATTCTCTGAATTCTTGCCTGTTTAATGCCTTTTTGCTCTGATTTTATTCACACATTTCACAACATATAATATAACAGGCAACATTTTTAAAGTTTCGGCACACCGTGCCACTTGGCTTATAATGTAATGATATTTTAGTATAGGGTGATTTAAAAAATTTTTCAAAGCAGCAGTACTATTGACTATCCATCATTACCGCTCCATCAGTACACACTCTGATGAGTTGCTACAATCTAATTTTAGATTTTTTAGGAATGATTTTACTTTCTCAAATATGTCTAAACTTTACAATGTAATGACTCCAGAGTGGTAAGTTTTACAAAAAAAAAATCATTAAAATTATCTCTTTCTAATCAATACCACTTATAAATATAGTTAACTGTGCAACATCAGATGTTTCCGTTGATTCATCTAAAACTAAAAAAAAAGGAAGTACAAGAATGGACAAGGTCTTTCAATTGCTGGGGATACATTTTGAGCGAGTTCTTCGATACGCCTCATAACAATCTATTTCGGTACAACAACTTTATTTGCTTTCTTTTCATTAACTTTAAAATCAAGATGCAACTTAAATATTTGGAGACAAGGTTTATCAATTTCTTTTCCTTTAAAAGAGTTTTTTTTTCATCAATGCTAAAGCAATTTCATATGACGCTTCTATCATTGCTAAGCCTTCATAACTTACTTTAGCAAATATATTTTGTTTCCTTCTGATTTCTTTTATTTCTTAGTGATATATTCATTTCGCAATTCTGGTCCATAACAAACGTCATTTTTTATTCTGGTGCTGTGTCTTATAGTGTCTATCAAGATCATGTCTTCTATTATATGAAAAAAGAAGTTTTATAAGTAATGCAAAATGTTTTTCCTGATGAATGGGCTATAAATAATAATTCATTCTCAACATACATTAAACTCATGCCTAATATCTCTTTTGTTGTCTATTTGATCATTTTATTACGCTCTGTTCAAGATAAAGGGAATTTTAAGAAAAAAAAACATAGGGATAAAAACTCTAAAAATGTTGAAAATGAACAAATGGATCACAGTTACACTCATCGTATTACACACACACACACACACAAACACACAGAAAACACTTCCACAAAATTTCTGCTTCAAAACTCGACACCACGGTTAGAAACTCGACACTTAGAATTGGTTGAAGCGTCACATGCACCCCGGTTTGGTCATCCCTACTGTAGATCTTAGCTGCATCAGGAACTCGAAGGGAAATATAGTTTGATAGAGGTTTGGTCAGCAATTGTTTGGTAATTTCCAAAAACAGTTTCTAAAATCTCATACGCCACTGGCAAAATAAGTTCTTTACCAAAGTGTTTTTTACGGTCTTATTTGTATGAAGCTTTATCGGAGGAAAGTAAAACTTTTTCAGTTACAGAGACATTTATAAAAACATTTTTACTTCTTATCTGATTTCAATTTTAATTCGATAAATTCTCGGGGTTCGGTAAAATTCTCAATATGAAACATTTCTAAATTCTGAATAGTTTTATTACGTTTCATGCTATCAATTGCTAAGAGTTTTGAGCAAATGACATATATGAATCTTTCTTCTTTATTTACTTCAGTACAGGTTATTATAAAATTTAGGTATTCTTGAGTATATTTTTTTGACATTTTTTTGGAACTATGATCGTTTGTGCACTTGTCAATATTTCACTATCGTTTGCTTAATCCACTTAAAAATGTATCCATAATTTTCTAAAAGTGTACTGCCATAAATATTTAATACCGTGAATTGTAGTTAACATGTTATAACGTACAAATTCTTGTTAGATTCAATAGCAATGGAAAAATCAACAGATATTGATTGGAGTTGAAGTGAAACGTTTATATGCATTGATGTCAAGGTCACTTATACATTCCAGAATGTTCGAGATAAATCCACGAGAATGTCCGATGTGATAGACGTAAGACAGAGAGCAACAGAGAGGCGTCGATTCCAGATTCTTAAATGCAGCGGATCGGGTGTTGTCAAATATCAATAAACTTACATATACTTAGTAAATTGTAAGGTTTAAGATTGTTGTGCAGCTTTAGCTCCAAAATACTCAGAATGCACATTATTGTATACATTATTATAGAATGAGAAGGGGAGGGAGATTGAATTAGGAATGAAAATTGGGTCTCGGTAACAGAAATGTTGAGAAACACTGTTGTAGGGACTTAAGTCTTTAAATATTAAATACGTTTAATAAAGAAATATTTAAACTATATTTCCCTCGCAATAATGTAAAGGAAAATATTTATATTATTTGTAAATAACACGATTTACCTTACCTCTATGTAAGAACTACATTAAAAAACGTTACTCTGATATATATCATTATTTTAGAGAAACCCTTCATAACATAATTTTTTTAAGAAGTTTTGCCAGAAATATTGGTTTATTTAAAATATTTAATACCTGTACATCACTGCATATTCCCTATTTTTTTTTATTTCTGATGAGGGAATCAGGAAATGTGGTTAAAAAAAGGGTTCTATATAAATGAATTGTGACTTTATAATGAATCATCAATGTATATGTGTCAAAGGAAATTCTCCCTGAAGTTGCCAGAAAAAACTTAACAGTTTAAAAATTAACACATTTTTTTTCAATTACATTTTAATCAAATATTCTGCTTGAAAAAGAATTAAATTGTGATTATTAATAAATGTTTTTATTGATCTACAAAAAGGAAATCCCAAAAGACTTATTTAAAAATTTTAAACTTGATGTCATAACATTCAGTGAAAAACATTCTATCGGAATAAGTAATAGGACTAGAGTAACATGAAAAGTTTATTTTCGGTTTTCTTATGTTCCATAATGTAAACTAAACTACTTTTTTTTATGGAGTATTTAAAATATTTTCCTATCAGTAATTAATGTTAATTTGTGACCACTTATCTAAGTCCTTTATAATGAGCATCGAATTTTGTATACAAAGTAAGAAAAGTTATAATGTATTCAGAAAAAAGTACTATTAATGTTGTATACATTGCTGAGGAAGACTTTGAGATGATACATTGTAAGATAATTAAAGCAGAAAAACATAAGTGAGAATGAAACGGACCTATTGTAATAATATTCAAGATGAAAAAGAATATTTATTTTAAATTTTATACTGAACATTAAGTTTTAAATTTTTTAAAACTGATAAGTACCAGGGGTTGACATTTTAGTTAAATCTATTTTTTTCAGAGTCATCGTTTTTAGTTTTACATTTTTATTTTCTCATTATCTTCTTAATAACAGAGGTTGTACCGAAAAGCATTTTACTTACTTTAAATTCCGTAATAAGTTAAAGAAAATTTTACAATTTGATTTACGAACAATATATAATTTATATAAGTAAAAAAACTGAGAAACAACTGCATTTTCCAATATGTGAAGTACAAAATAATGACGAAATGTTTCCTTGGAACTTGAAAATTAGGTTTATTATAAAAGTTTCAACATTATTTTTTAACTATTATTCCTTTTGTTATAAAAGCGAGTGAGTTTAGGGCATAAGGAATTTTGAAAATGTTCTTGAGTTACTTCACAATAATTGATTGCGTCACATAAGTACAAACTGCGATAACAATGAATTATCAAACTAACGATAACATAAAACGTTAGCACAAATTATATCAAAGAAATGTGAAGGGAGAAAAAATTAGATTACAATTATATCCGTCGTTATACTTCAGAAAAAAAAAATCAAAAGCACTTTATTTATAACTTCTAATAAATCTAGTTTTAAATAACTTATTAATTAAACTTACAAATTTTAATCTTGAGTTTATTTTAATTTAAGTAAATTTATTTGGTAACTTTAGTTTTAAGTTTTTGAAATATTGAAAATTTAAAATTTTGAGAAGAGATAAAATGAACATTTTTCAATGTTTAGCTCGAATTTCTTAAGAATGCAATTCAAGGAGTATTGAGTAAAATATATATTTATAATAAATATTATTATAAATCAGGATTATAAACAATAAACATATTAACAATGTGTATGAAAATACATTTTCTATCATATTGCAAAGATGAATCTAATGCTTATTTGATACGTTGAGTAATGTGGAAGAATTATTTCTTGATCTCACTGTCAGTTTCAATAGATGATATATCTTTTTATCTTTTATATATATCTTTATATGTCTTTTTAATGCCTAAATTCAGCTTTTATTTGGATGTAGAAAGAAGAATTTAAGAATATTTTTACACTTATTATATTTCCCAACTTCAATATATTTAAAAGGAAAACTACATTCTTATATTCATAAAATGAAAACAAAACGAAACAATTAAGAAATATTTATTCCAAGACAAAAAAAAATTAAAATAAATCATTAACAATTACAAATTTTTAAACTAAAATATGAGTTCTATTACCTGTAATTGATTGTTTTTCCTTCGATACTTTGATTAAAAACAATTAGGAGTGAAAATGGGCAAATATCTTATATTTAGTTAATAATTAATATTGTTAATAATTTAGTTACTGAATAATGTTTTAGAGTAAAATAAAGCAAATACAATGTAACAGTTGTATATTTATGTTGAAAAAAAATCTGTATAAGTATCTAAAATAATCTCAAGCATGCTTGAAATAATGTTATTAATAGTCGAATGCAATGGTGCAGGAGCTAAATGTGGCTATGTTGTGGCAAACAATGTATAATTGTAATTTAGACATTTAAAAAGTGGGAAAAAGTAAAAATTGTTCAGACAAAAAGGGTTGAAATGAAAAATGGATTGCTAGGATATCCGGGTGTACATAAAATAATTCTTATCTATTAGAGTGGTAATAAAATAGGAACGGAAACAAATATTTATTACTTATATTATTTATCATTCAGAGAAAACCAGATTTGAAAATAATTTTTATGTACTAGGGAATTATTGTTCTAGTCGAATCATTACTAAATCTTAAAATTATAAGATTAACTTTACCTATAACTCCTTATTATCATGAAATCTTAATGTAAATTTAAGTGTCTGAACACATAAGGATGTAAAAGAAATAATGTAAAAGAAAAAATCGATAAATGGTGCCCAGTATATAAAGAAAAACAAAATATTAATTCCTCTGGAAGAAAAACAAATCTTTATCTTAAAAAAATTAAGATTGATTATAAATGAATGATTAATAAACGTCTCGACTAATTTTGAATTGTGTTTTTTATTTATTTTATTAATGGATTTAATATTTTCCTCTTTTTCGAAAGGTCGTAACTCGTTTTGAAATTAAAAAATTTTTCCAGACACACAAGTTCCGAATTTACAGTTCTTAAATTTATAAGTTTATTATAATATCTCTAGAAAATCTTACAATTTATGATGACGATCCTTACGTAAATGTGAAAGGCAATATCTTATAATTCATCTTCGTAATCATAACACTTCCACGCAAAATACTTAATTTCTTTCTCAATAATTTCCTCAGAGATTTCACCTTTCAGTTAAATAGATGCAATTAAGTTCATTTAACGAGATTTTAAGAAGAAGAGCTCGTCCTATAAATTTCATCATTTGACCTTGTTTAATGAAAAGGTTGTGTCGTCCGTTCTGTTTACAGAGTGGGGGTACTTAGACTAGTGATTATTACAAACTCTAGTGATGAAACTACACTCTTCCGCATCATTAAAACAGCTTTCCTTTATCTGTCGTCAAAGTTTCTAATTTTAAAAGTTTATCGTCAGGCTTTCACGACCTCATTGAAAATTTCATTCAAATGCTGCAGCATTATAGGACAGTTAGGATGTCTGAATAGAGGTTTTAGGTAAAGAGGGCATACGCAGTTTATAATTATGTTTTGATAGAAACTCAAGTGTTCGGAATAAATTAGAATCTAAAGCGACATTTTAAAAAGAACTATAAAATAATTTATTAATAAGCAATAAAAATAGACCCAAGTGCATATTTTCCCTACACATTTTTGGATAAAAATACAATTTTAAATCTATTCTTCTAGAAGTTCTGAATAAAAAGTTAATCTCCCCCACAATTTTCAGCTAACATGAAACAAAAACTCAAAACTATATTGAAAAGAGTATATATTTTTGTTTTGTTTAGTATAGTAAGCAAAACAAAACAAAAACAATACTAACGAAAATGTTGCTATCTTGTGAAGAGCATTTGTGTCATTAGCATCTGTTAGAATTTTGTTTGTTTACTGTAGTAAAATGCTTAAAAATGTTTAAAATAGTTCTTCTGTGATATAAATAAATAGTTTAATTTAAGAAAAAATAAATTGTTGTATTAGAGATGGCTTACCATTGGTGAATTTTGATGGATCGCTTTTATAAGACTTTACCTTAGTGTTTCTTAGAGCACCAAGACAATTAATTGTAATTTAATATTAGAAGGTTATTTCATACTTACCTGATATAAAGTTAAATATTTTTATTTTAAAAAAAAATGTGATTAATATTTAAGTGCAAGAAATTAAAGAGGTCTTTACATGAAATTTTTCTCTACCCTTATTCTTTATAAATATAAGTGATTTAAAACAATTAAATAACTTAATTAATACATTACAAAAATCAGAGAGTAACTTTTTCTTTATCAGAATTAATATAATTATAATATTTAAATACTTATTACATGTAATTATATTAAAAATTTAATAACTAAATGTTATTAAATATAAATTATACAAATAAGGGGAATTGTGCATCTTTCTCTAACATACAATTAAATTTAAATATTCAATAAAACTGATCTCAAATTTTATTTATTAATAAAGAAAACTATTACAGATTATCTGTAGAACTAATGCTGTGGATTAGATTGCATTTTATTGTTATAGTGGCATTTGGAAAAACTGAAACTAATTTAGTGACACTTAAAATGAACTTGACGATTTTGTTTTCACTATAAGATTGAGGTATGGATTGTGAAAATATTTCGTATATGATTGGAATATTCTATTACTAAAACTGTGTGTGTGTGTGTGTAGAAATTTAAAGCAAAGTAAGTCCATAACTCATAAAAAATATTTTGCTCTTTGAAGCAATGTAATTTATTTGAAAAATTAATAATAGATTAATACATTTGGCCATTCAATAAATATTGCCTTCAAAGGAATTCGATAAGAATTTTACTTTCGTAAAAATTATCGAATTAGTTTTCAAACAGTGGAATTATACCTAACTTCTCTAATTAAGTTGGTAATTGAAATTATTTAATGTAAGACTTGAATTAAAACTATTTTTGAAAAAAAAAAAAAAAAAAAAAAAATTATTTTAAGAATCTGAGGATGTCTTATAATTTTTTTTTCTTGCCTGTAAATTTATTGTAGATACAGAATTTCATAAGTAAATTCAGAAAAAATAATGGAGTGGATGCAAACAACGCAATTAGTACAATACATTGAAAAAGTAAATCAGTTAAAGTAATACGTTCCTATCGAGTTTATATTAAAATGAATCAAAAGGATTATAAGAAATTACATTGCTTAAATATTTCAAAGTAGATTAAAAAAACCTTTTTGAAAGTAAATTAAAGCATTATTATTCAATTTATTTATGAGTCACGAAACTCATATTTTAAGAAAACTCCTATTTTCGTAAATACCAGAGAATTTCCGGACATTAGCGAAAAGGTCTAACATGGAGGACGTTCATCTCTTTCTCAAATTTAATATTACCCAACGACTTTTTATGGAATAGAGAGAATAATTATTGAAATAAAAGAAGTACAAAAATTTAATAGACGAAATTGGGATCCATGGCAGGAAAACATGCTAAATAAGTGTAGAACCCAATTACATCTTAGATTAATTAAATCTTCATATCAAGATCAAATAAAATAATATAAATAGAAGCTCAGAAATATACCAGAATTCTAATTAAAACCAATTCGGATACTAACGACTAAATATGAAAATATAAATCCAGATTAGGCATATGCATTGCAATTTAAATTTGTGCCTGATATAATAAGAGTAAAGACAATATTTTTTTCAATATTAGTTTCACTAGAAAGAGAGAAAATCCAACATTTTGTGTAAAATATAAATACAATATTGCATGCTTATTGAAATCAAATCTCTTTTTTAAGTCCTCTATTAGTTTATCATTTCAACTATCTCCAAAATGACATTATCATATAGTTAAATTATAAATAGAGCAAAAAAAAAATTAGTTCACTTCATTTCTGAACATAGTTGAGTAAATAAACCAAATTTTGAAATTTTTTCAGAAATTTGATAAAACAACTATTGAAACATTTTCCGTAAACTCTTTTGATTTTTACATCTGAGTCAGAAAAGTATTAGAAGTTTGCGTTTCGAATAATAAATTGTGTTTGTGTGTTATGCTGCTTATAGTCGTAATATTCCCTACATTTTGGCATTGTATTGTTTTTTATCGAACATACTTCTCTGCATAGGATTTCCATCATTTTCATTTCATTAAATGATAATTATTTGCTCTGAAAAAAATCTTCCGCGTTGCTTTATGAATCTTTCCTGTCCAAATATAAGATACTTTCTTTAAAATATTTTAGAAAAGTTCTTTCTTATCTTAAGTTACTTCATTTTTAATAATAATATTATTCCGTGCTATTCATTCTATATCCATCTCATCCACGTTAATTTTCCACAATCGCTTATACGGTTAATGCTTTGCATTGCTGTATTTTCTAAAGAGGAAAAATATTAACTCTAATTGTAACTGTTTTTCAAATTTAGTTATGAATATATTGATTTGAACTCAAGACACTTTCTATATTTGTGAGTTATTTATTTACAACTGTAATGAACTTTATTGTTTCATTCTTCTGTTATTAGCAAACTTATTTAAAGTAGTTGCAAATCAATAGTCATATAAATATCTATAGAAAACCATATCGTAATGATAACCAAGTTATTTTATTCAGATCTATGATTAATCAACAGTCAATTATCCTAACATACTGTATATGTGGTTATTCTCTATAAAGGTCAGAATCTAATGTTATTATAATAAATAATTACTTGTCTAATTTGAACCAAACGGGTTCGAGTCCTTAGTTGAGCAATGCGTGAGAGTTCAAATAATTGATCCTTTGTAAATATTTTCTATGTTTACTTCTAAGGCTCCTTAATCAGTGCTTCAGAGGCTTATAGCTTCCACTTACTCTTCAGACTATTCAATAAATCTAGTATTAAATACTTCAGTCCTTTTATATGCTTCTCCCCAGTTCTATATGATTATTCCTCAATAATTTTAATTTGATTATTATGAGTCACGTTTAGTTTATCGGAATAGATTTTCAATTAAAGCAACATCATATTAAAATTCCAAAAAATATGAAGGGAAAACTTTCAAGAGCCCATCTTAGCCCATGTTACATAACTTATATATTTTTCTTTCTTTATCACTAAATTAGCATGTAACCTGAATGTGAGACTTACTTTTGTATTATCTTTCTAAACGAGACAGTATTGTCAATTATTTAATTAAATTAAAGAATTATCTTAGTTTTTACTCCGTCTTGCTGTAGTCTGGATTCCTAAGTATTTTAGAGCTTTGATAATTATAAGATTTAAGGGCTAACCTCTCATATCTTTTACATTCAAAGTCAAATATAGAATTCTTTCCAAGTTGGTTTTATTTTTAATTAAACTCTTCAGAGAAAGTTTTAGGAAAATGATTCTTTTTTTTTAAATTTATCAAAATACACATTTTCCACCTTAATTGCTTATCTTTTTTTAATTTCTCATTTTTCTAAATATATTTGAAAAGTTAATTATATTTACACCTTTTTAAGGTTTTTCATATACTTTATTATATATTTTATAATAATAAAGTATTTTTCTCTCTCAAAAGTAAATATTTCCTTATATCATCTAAGTTTATAATTCCTAAAGAAAATTTTTGTATATGATGTAAATGAAAAGAAAAAAGTGTATAGTAATTTCTAGAAAGTACACCCACTTGGGAAAAAGTTCTAGAGTTTTAAAGTAAAAAATTTAGTTGAAAAAAAAGGGAATTTAATTTTATAATAAATGAAATATAAACTTTTATCTCCTAATTCTTATTTAAAGTTTTTCTGCATTTGCCTTTGTAATAATTTAAAATCTTCTATACAGGTTAGAATTTTCAATAATTGTATCATGATATGGTATTTATTTGCAACTATATGCACTTTATAATTGATATAAACTAAGAATGAATTTTAAAAGAAACGTTTTGTATACACTTAAAAACTTCTGTTTTTACTCTGATAAGGATGATATAATTTTGTTGTATGCTAATGAAAAAAGATTTAATAAATTTAAAATAAATATTAAGATATTTTGATACTCTAAATATGGAAAATTCACATATAATGAAATTTAATTTAATCCATATCATCTACCCATTCGATCTACATCGATTGCGCTGATGCAATTAGCTATCATTGTAGTTCATGAAACTCATGGAAAATACTTTTTCTTACTTGCAGAAATACTATTTTTCAAGCCATATAAAGACAAAAAGCCATAAAAATTAGTCAAAATAGCCTTGTTGCAAAACACCAAACTACCTTCCCATATGAAGGAAAAAAATTTATAAACATTGTAAAAATGACATCACTAAACTCTGAATAGAACGAGTCAATAGTCAAATATCCGTACAACGTACATGGAATATTGAAATTAAAAATTACTATTAGAAATTGAATAACATTTCTGTCCCCTTAAAAATCAGAAATTTATAAAAAAAATCCTAACAGATGAAAATAATTAAAAACTAAGTTTAAAAATGCAAGAAAATTAATATGTAGCGACCCCATCCTACAAACTAATTCATTTCTAATTCTAAAAAGGAAAATTCAAATAAATAAATAAATAAAATCAAATTAAAAATAGAAAAAAGCAAGATAAATAAAAAAAAAGGAAAAAAGTAAATTAAATAAAAAATAGAAAAAAAGTAAAATAAATAAAACTAGAAAACTAAGAAGAATTTAAATAAATAAACAAATAAGAAATAAAAATAAACAAAATATTAAAAAGCAGAAAAATAATTTTAAAAATTTTTAAAACTGAATTTAATTAAAAAAGGAAATTTTTAAAACAAAATTGTTAATAAAAATGCTATCAAAATTATATCAACAAAATACTCACAAATAAAGGAAATTCACAATTAACTAATTTTATAGTTTTATTATTTAAATTTCTCTTTTTAAAAATATAATAGGATAATCAGCTTTAGCATAATTAAAAAAAGAAATTACAAAAATTATTTTCAATATTAAAGGCTTATCAATTAATTGGATATTTGAAAATAAAGAAAAGTATATGAAATGTTTCTATAATTGTTTAAGCTGAAATTACTATGAAAAAAAAAAGGAACTTAATTTTTTAATAGGTTAATAATAATTATCTTTCTTGTCGTATATGTTACTAATCATCACATTATTCTCATTTCTTACAATAACATCTAAGAAATCTGTTTGATAGAAGTTTACCTAAGTTTTAGTCAAATTTATAATACGATTATAAAGAAAAAAACTGGTTTAACTTCTGGGTTTATATTAATATCCGTAGAAATATTAGTTGAAAATAATTAATAGATCATCCATATATCTAAATAACTTTATATTATTGTTTTCTAAAACATTCTATTCATAAAAATGAAAAAAACATATATTAACAAGACTATTATTAGCAGGAGCTCTTTGAGGTATGCCTGTAATTTGTTTATAGTTTTCCATATTATAATCAATATAATTTTCTCGGTAGACTAAATTAATGTGAAATTCAAATTTTTTATAAGAAATAGAGCTATATTAATTTTTCATTATTTAAAGCTATTTAAAATAACTTTAACCAAATCCGCAATACCTATCGAATTAAACAAATCTTAAAAATTATAGCTATCTATAATATATTGTAAATATTTTTAACTTTTATATAATTTCATGACTGTTTTAATGGTAATTGTCGTATTCAAACTATCCTTAACATTTTGTAAAATCTTTCGTTACATTTTACCTGCTTTAGTTATGTAAGTATTGAAACAATCAGCTATATTAATAAATTTAATAGGTAATGTTAGAAATTTAAGAGTCAGAAATATATGAGGAAATATGTGAATACTATATTCACTGTATAAACTATTTTTTTATAATATAAAGCTTTAATTCTGTTAGTTATTTTTCTATTATTTTTCTTAATTTTCATAAAGGCGTTATTATTAATTAGGTATTCATTGTTCATATCAGCACATAGATTTTTGAAAATAATAGCATAATAGCTGTTAGGCTTTGCAAGTAGATTTACGCAGCAAAATCTATTTCATACTGATCATTTTGATCACGGTAGAATAAAGTAAATTTGCTTACCTTTTTGCAGTGGTGAATCGAATGCTGCATCGGAGGCACAGAACTATATTGAATGATCCATAAAACGATCAGAGAGCACTTGCAAACTTTTTGTGCAAGAAGATGTATTTATTAAAGTTAATATTTTAATTTGGTAGATGCATCAAGACAACATGTATACAAAAGTTGTTCTAGAGTAAAAGGAAACAAAGTTACACTATTTATGCTGACAAAACCTCTTCGTATTGCCAAGTATTAAGAAAATTTAGAAATGATTGATTATATTAATTTATAGATTTGAGATTTACAGCACACCTCCTTAATTTAGCAGTTCTAAAACATGTTAAGTTTTCCCCTAAATATTTGAAATTAAATTATAAGAAGAGACCTTGTAAGCTTATCTACTAAATTCGATTTACCGTCAAAATATTTAAGTTGGATTGTTCCGTTTAGATACAAATGTCTTAGTGGTACTTGATATCTATATGTTTTCTTCTTAAATCACTGTTCGAAATTTGTGCAAAAATGATGGACGACTTTTTGTCCTCTAACATTTTAACGGGTTGATGTTATTGCAGTCTGATATTTTTAAAGAGAAATTTTAACCACTGGATTTATCGTGCTAGAGCGACGTACTCTGATAAGAAACTCCCGATAAGAAAGACATTTCTACTCGTTGAACTTCTGGTAGAAGTGACACTTTCCTTATTGCGTCAAAGTAACAAGTAGGACAGGAGGACTCATGCTATTTATAATAAGATTAAAGTACGTGGTTGTGTTTAGGTACATAATCAGCATCTTCAATGCTGTCCAGTTCCTCTTCCATTGGTTTTCCATTTTTCCTGCTTAGTTTGTTCACTGTTAAAGCTACATCAGGACTTTAGAATGTGGAGATGTACAGAAAAACTACAATTGCTTGCCTGTACTCTGAATTGTTTTCTAAATCTTCTGTACTATCTTCATTTTTCGAGTATGACGTATCCTTTGGGATATAAGTTAGTTTGAGATACGTCACTCTAATATTTTCGAGTAGGTTTCTATTTTCTTCCTTTGGTTAGTTATATGGATAATTTTCCATTTGAATCTCTTTGGATTTGAATTTGAGGTAGCTCTTTACTTCTTCTAAGTCTTTATCTTGAACCTTTCTTTGATAATTTACACTGATTCGTTTATTTTGTTTTAATTACAATTTTTAATCACTTGATCATCATTGTAGAGGGTTAAAATATGATTTTACCTTTTTCTTCTTTTGTAAATTAACAGTTTTCTGCCATCTTTTGTTGAAAACTGTTGAGGTATAGTACTTCAGCTATCTTCTGATTCCAAACTTTAGGCTTTATATTGACTTCTTTAGTTCGCAGACATTTCGTTCTGGATGCTTCAATATCTCCATGAAGATTCGAGTGGATAAATGATGTTTTTATATCGACATGTCCACATGCATCTTTTTGTTGACTACTGCTGTCAGAAAGGCCTTTATGGTGGTTTGCTTCAAACCTTGTTTCATCATAGTCAGTTCAGAATCTTTGATTGTAGCCTTTAGTCAAAAGTCTTGCCTTGTACTGTATAATATTTCAATCGTGATCCACTTTTCTTTTGAAGTTCCATTTGTAACCTATAAGTCTCTTTCCATTTGGTAATTCTACGAGCTCCTAAGTGTTATTCGCATAGAGAAATTTCATTTTCTCCTCTGTAGTTTCGAATCACTTAATCTTTTCACTGAGAATAAGATTTTCTTTAAAATTTTTAGGATTTTTTTTCTTTTCATGGCCAGGTAACCATGTATATCAGGAGAACTTTCTTTATTTCATTGACTAGATTTCCTGTGTAATTTTATTTTTGAGGTGTTACCTTGTTCATCATCAGATTCTTCGTTAACATTAATTTTTTCTGTTGGAAAATGCACGATTTTTACATTATTTTCTTTTTGGTTATCTTCTATGAATTTTGCTGTTCTGCTAATAATTACTTGATGGTCCAATATGTAGATTCAGTAGCACTTGGTTACTTGGTCATAGCCAATCAGAATCCCATCAATAGCGTTTGCATCCAATTTCCGTATGCGAAGGCTCTTGAGCCAAATGTTCTCATCCGAGACAGGTCATGTTTCTGACCTGTCCATAACTCAAATGGTATTTTCATATTTGGAATTTGTAGGTAATCTGTTTTGAATATAATTTGCCGACGTAACAGCGTCAGCTCAAAATCTTTGAGGTAGATTTGTTTCAGATAAGTGACATCTCGTTATCTCAACGAGAGTCTAATAATTCCGTTCTGAGACTCCGTTTTGTTGAGGCGAATATGGTACAGTCCAATGGTGAATATATTCTCCTCTATAATCACTTCTAAGAACTTTAATTGTTCTTCCAACCTTGTTTCATGTCATCATAACGTATCCATTATATTTTGACAGCACTTTATCACTATTTTTCTAAATATATATCATTGAATATCTCCGAAAATAAGAAAGTAGAGTTCCCTACTTATGTTTTGCGTTTGCATTAGCCCCTCACAGAGATCGCTATGAATTAAATCTAGTTGATGTATAGCTCTATGCTTTAGGCTTCTTTATTTTTAATGCAGTGTACGCAATCATCTTCATGTTGAAAATTATTTAACTGAATATCATCAGCAAGATTTTTATTTACAAGTTTTCTAATTGAATTAGTATTGTGGTATTTTAGTTTCTTGAGCAAACAATAGGTGCAATTGTGATTTTTACAATTATGCACAAAATCGAGTATTGAATCACTTTTATCCTCAATCATAAACCCTTCATAAAGACTGTTATTATTTGAAATTGCTTCAAAATACACAATTAAATTTTTCTTAACTTCACGTATATTATTATTAAAATTTACTGTGAAACCTTTTTCAGCAAGTCTTTTTACCGACAATAAATTGCGTTTCAAATGTGGTAAATAGTATGCGTTTTGCAAACATATTTCATGAATACCGTCTTTCGTTTTAGATTTGAAATAAATTTTCCCGGTACTATGCGATAAAATCCTTTTTCCATCTGCAACGAGAATTTCGATCGATTTCACTGATTCATTTAGAGAGAAGAAGAAGTTTGCATCCTTCATTAGATGTTGACTGCCATTGAAAAAAGAAAACCTCAATTTACTTTTATAACCATTCACGATTAGAGAATGTTTTTAAGTTCCATTCTCAAGTACTTTAATTTTTGACGCGTTAAGGGTAAAATGCTTTTTGTGTATTTGCAGGCATACGAATGCTTTATCACTATTCTGATTTTTATTTTCATTTTGTTTTTGAGACCTGACTTATTTCTGGAATAAATATCTTTTTCTAACTTCGAAATTCTTATTCTTTAAGTGATAGAAAATATTTCGTCTGTGACCGGATTTCTTGCGGAAAGTACAGAATTTTTCATTTTTATTCCGATTACGCTTTTCAAATGTTATGTCTGTTTTAAAAGCATTCGTAAAGTTTAGATTTGTATATTGTTCCTCATGATGGTTATATTCATCCGCTATAATTTTTTTTTTATAAATTCTGGAATTAATTCTTCTTTTAACCTAGCTCCTAGAGCCGTTATTTAAGTGTTGTAGGATTTAGGAACTGAAGGTAACAAAAGTGTTATAATATGATCGTCTTTGATATCTTTGTCCACGGCTTTCAGCTTGTCAATTAACTCAAGCATTTAAATGATGTGTTCTTACCGTTTTCGGACATTTTTGTCGCATATAATTTTCTTAGAAGGAATAAATTGCTTGATAGATTACTTCTTTCATGGGTTAAGATTATTTTATATTGGATATTGCCATATTGATTTCGACAATAATTCATATTTAATATGAATTATTTGTGAATCTTTTATATTAAGACTAATTATTGCTTTGCTTGCCTACCTCTCTTTTTAAATTTTACGTTTCGTTTTAAGAGTGAATCATGTTCTATAAGATCAAACAAATCCTCTTTAAATAACATCATTCCTATTTTGAATTTCCAAACGGAATAGTTAGTTGTTAGATTAAGCTTAACTGTTTGAAAAGGTGATTCTTTGAGTGAAGACATTTTATAATGAGACTAGAGTCTTCGAAAACCTTAAATTATTTCGTTTTAATCTTCTAAAATAATTTATTGGTATTCTATATAGCTTATTTCTCTTCAATTTATTCTCATAATCTGTTAGTATTTACAATCAATTATTGGGTAAATGTTTAATTTTGATTAGATTCTTGATATGAATTAAATTTATAAATTGTCTTTATTTAAAATTAAGATTATTTCATATAAAATGACAAGGGATTCAGTGTGTCTGGAATAATGGAGTACTTTATTGGCATTTGTAGTCAAAGTTTGTAATTTGTTATTACAGTGAAACGTTTGTAATGATCTAATATGAGTTAAATCTCTTAATACTTAAATTTAATGCTTTAGAACTGCGAACCAGTTGTTAAAGTACTCCAATCGCATCACAAATTTACTATCTGATGCTACATTTTACGAATCTTAAATATAAATTAATCTTCAAGATCTTGTATATTTTATTTACCATGACATATATCAAATATTCGCAATCGTAAATTGTATATAAATAAAGATTTATTTAATTAAACAGAATTAAGTGTTCAGAAATTATTTTCCACTGAAATTGGAAATGTAATTAGTATTAGAACTATTACATAGGATTATGGAAACTATTGAGAATGTAAAATTTAAACTTATTAAAATCATGCATCAATTGAATTTTTCTTATGTCTTTATATATACTTTATGATGGTAGTTTAGACAGAAAGTAATTTCATTTTATTCTACACATATTCTTACAATATAAATTCAGAATTCAAAATAAATTAATAAGAACTATAATTGAATATATTTTTAGCTTACCTTATTTTTCTGTCAGAGTTTCTAGTCGAAAGAATATAATATTTGAAAAAGCATTTAAAACCAGCTGAAGAGAGTTATTATTATTAAAATACTATAAAAATTTATTAGAGAGAGAAAAAGACAGAGAAGTTTTATTATTGGAAGAAAAAAATTGATTGGAACTTTATCATACATAATGAACCTTAATATTCGGAAATTTTTTCTTTCTCTTATATTTTGCTTTTGATGTACCTTGGTTCATTATTCTTTAAACTATATAACAAAACGACAACTTACGTTTTTGAAGCAAATTCAAGAACAGAAATTAGATATAGAACATTCTCTATTACATGCATTTTATGTTAGGAATTTTAATAATACAATATAATCATAAATTTTTATTACATTAAGTACTGAAAAAAATTTCGAAAAAGTTGGGGGTATTTAAAAATTGAATTGAACAAATATCTATCTTTTTAAAAACAGAATAAATTGACATATTTTAAGTAAGAATTGATAAAATTTGCATATTTTTAAAGTTATTAAGATAAATATTTGGGGAAGTTTGAATAATCTCATATCATTTCGAATATATGTGTAAAATTCTTTTTTTTCAACTCAAATTCTATCTCAACAGAATAAAAAAAATGTTGATTTATCAAAGTTGGTTAAATAGCTCAATTTCATGATATTTACATTTAAAAGGATTTTATTAAAAATTATTAATAATTGGACTGATTGATTAGCGTCATGCCTATTTTATTACATTGCGAAATATTAGCTCTAATTCTGGAGAAAAGACGTAAAAGCTATTTGATGAACAAAAGGTATTTACTGATTTACAAAGGGAATTTTCAGAGTTTAACTGAAATTGTATAATATGGGAAAAGCAAATTCAAATTAAAGGTACTTCAACTTTTCTTACTTGGTTTTGAAGTAAATACCTTTTTAAGAAAAGCTACAGATAAAATAATTTCAGAGGTGGTAGTTTATGTACATGACTGGTGTATTGTAAAATACGAAGATCTAAATCTTTTGTGAAAAATAAATTGGATAGTACATATATCTTATGTTGTCTTTTTCTTGAAAGTTTCCTGACATTTATAGAAGTATCGAAATAACTTTGCTTAAGCTTGTAATGTACTTAAGTTTAACTAAGAGAATTAATAATTACTTTTGATTTTTCAAATGAAAACCCTCCCATCATTTTGAAGTACTTGTTTGATATTAACATAATTAAGATAAAGAAAATTTTGAGAAAAAAGATTTGCTTATTGACAGTCATAAATGAAGTATTCGAGACTCTAAGTAGAAAAGTAAAGTAGATAGTTAATAAAAAAAGATGGTTGAAGTACAGTTATTTTGTTTTGCCATTTAAGCTTAACGGAGTACATAAAATTTAATTTTCTTCTAACAGGATACTGGAACTATGGGTCTTAATGTGGATACGATTCACCCATTTTATACAGAATAAATTAATTGTTCTGTAATTTTCTCACTGCTTATACGAATAGTTTATTGTGTTTTGTTTGAAAGTTATAAAAACACTTGTGGTTTAAGACCGAAAAATTGCAAAATAGGTAACTCATAAATTCGTGTCTGATTGATCTACAGGCAAGATGCTGTGATATCAAATGCCTTCAGTTGAAAACCGAGGGATTTTGTGTTTTATTAATATTTATAGAGTAGCTGATACCAGCCCGCTTCGCTGGGAAAACGATATTATTATATTTTGGAACCTATACGTAAAATATCTAGAAAATGTTCAATTTTTAAACGATAATGATAATCTAAGTTTAAAATTTTAAGAAATTGATTCTCCATAATAATGGTTATCCAGAATTTCTCAGTGGTATTTCGCTTATATATAGAGAGAGAGATTGTCTTGCATGTGTGCTACTCCTTAAGAAGTCGCCATTTTATTATTTTTCAAGATCCCGCTAAGTTTTGGAGCTAAACTACACTTTCACCAACCGTGGGATTCCAAACTGATTTATCGCTAAATATGTACGTTTCCTATTTTTGACATGCATAGAATTTCGCATAAAGACCCCCTTCCCCAAAATCTTGACAATCTTCCATCAGCGCTTCAATATAAAATTATTTGGTCTTTTTCCATTTCGTACGCGCAAATCTCACCAAGTAAACTTAATTGGTAGCAATACGCAGTATACATAGAAATATATATATATATATATATATATTCCGTTTTTCGTCGGTCATATCATTTTTGGCAATAAAGTCGCCAAAAAATACATAACCGATGGATAAGAGTAGATGAACGGATGAAAATTACATTTTGGATAAGACTACCATAAAATCCGTTCTTAGTGAGCGTCTACATCGCAAAATGAGTAACTATGCTAAATTTCAAGTGAATCGGTTGTATAGTATAGTCTTAGAGATCTCGTGATGAGTCAGTCAGTGGTATTTAGCTTATATATATATAGATTTAATGTACATTTTTTGTTCATTTCTAAGTACTTTATTTTGTAAGATAAAATTTTTCTATCAAAGAAATAAACATACATAAAAAAAAACTTTGAAATAATTGCTTTTTTTGGCTTTGATAGGTATTTCTTATCTTAGCTTTAATATTTAATTTTTATAAGTACTAAAATATTATTTTCTATTACTTATATTATTAAACACAGTACGTTCCGTAAATTAGGAGTAAGAGTATGTTTTTATAAGTAATAGAAATTTATTTGTGTGTACTTATGTAAAACAGAATGTGGCGCATGTAAGCTCTACCTCTCTATCTAGAAGTATACTTTTCATGCAAATACAAAATGATCTTAAGTTATCATGACTGATTAAACTACAGTTTAAAATTTTTTACAAGTAAAATTCTAAATATGTAATGAAATTGTAAAAAATAAACGAAAAAATTAACATTTAAATAATTAAATAGTTGGCCCGAAATATTGGTTATTTACTAACGATAACTAATACAAAAAAAAGAGAATTGATGGGAATACAAACAAGAAATAGGGGAAATATATTAACTATTTCCCTTATTGCATCAGCGGATTACGTATATTAATGAGCTTCAGTCGACGATATTAATGAGCCTTAATGGTGTATATTAATGAGGGGAAAATAATGAAATAATATTACACTATTAGTTATTAAGTGAAGAATCTTTTTAACGCGATTTTTTTGTTAATGTAATCAGAAAAGCAGATTTGCTACATTGATGAGCAAAACTTAAGCAACAAAGCAAATTTAAAGCATAGACATGAAATTGCAGAAAAGGGGTTATTGGGATCACTACAATGAAAACACAATTCAGTAAAATTTCAATTAAAAGCCGGATATTTGGATATTTTGAAAACTCAAAACGTTTAATGGTGTCGACTCTTAAGTGTTTAATACAGTAAACGTTTACTTTTGTATAAAATGAGAATAGGGAAGTAGCTATTTCTTATTTCTTTCTCAAAATGCGGTAATGTTTTACTTACGAACGTACAGTATTATGAAAAAAGGCAAAATTGAGATTAATATCTAAAACAAATAAGGTTTGTGAAATTGCTACACAAAAAAATATACTGATTACCATAAAGTAATTTGTACTGTAAATTATACAGTAATTTTTTAAGGCTACTAATTATTAAAATTTTTAATATTATTTTGAGTAACAAATTTCGAAGGATCTTCATATAACTCAATAGTAATAAAGAACCCTAAGAAAATTAACTGGTCAAGTTAAAGTTAGAAATAAACACTATTACTATTATTACTAACTTACACTATTGGTCAATTATTTTGTATAAATTTGACCACAAAAATAAATTGATAAATAAATAGACTGCTACTTCTACTAGTTGTCCGTTAAATATTATCCTTTTAAATATTATTTGATTTAAATAGTGAAGTAAACGGTTATTTCGGATTAGGTCAATGAATCTCCTTTGATGATTACATGGAAAGAAATTAAAAATTATTAGTACCTACATTTTTACATGCTATCAACTTAATAAAAATCAAATCAGCAAAATGTTTTTTTGGCAAATAATTCAGTATTCTGAGTCATTTGAAATCAGCTTCAATACGCTTTATTATGCTCTAAATATTTTATTCCATTATTAGTAGTCTATTAAGATCTATTACTGAAACCTCAAAACTCAGTCGGGAATAATACTGTATTTCTACTTTTAGAAGATCTGGGTGTTTCTGTTTAGTTCACGGTATTTTGGTGTAAAATATTTCCTTTTGTTTTTAGTCGATACGATATTCTTAGTTGGTGATATATTTAGAAAGGAATATTTTATAATTTTTCTTTCAATTTCTGTTTCATTGTGAGAATCAGAAGACTTGAAATTAAAAAAAAAAATCATTATTATTCGATGAATAAGGATCTATCGATATATTATCAGATAATAATCGCACTGTTTATGCAAATTTATTCCTAAGGAAGGATTTCATTCAAGTATGTTCATACAATGGGATTTAATACAATGTTAAGTGATTAGTGAAATTAAAACTACACTCACATGTATATAAATTAACGATATTTCAAATTCACATAGAAATCAAACTCTAAAGTAAAAATTTCACCTGTAGAATTATTCGCACACATCTTCAAGAATAATAAGCAAATTACAGGAAGCCATCAGATGACGCCGACAGTACACCACAATGATGAGAGTGTAAGAGAGTTAAGCTACATGTAAGGAATGGTAGTAAAGAAGTAAAATTGTTCTTAAGTGTTCTGTAAGCCGCTAAGTGCCACAACCGAATAGATATGACACAGAGGACGCATGTGTATGTTTTTTTACGTGGAAGTATTATCAGCCACCTGGAATATGGACGTACTCAGAAAGAAGCATCCAAGGGACTTAGAGTGTGGAGCACAAAGTATCACCTCTAGGCTTAGGCAATGATTCCAAAATGATAGAAATGTCAGTAGACATTACAGTACAGGTCGCTCCCGAGTTACAACGCCGAATTACGACCAGTATTTGACAGTAACTGCAAAAGAAGCAGACAGAGCGCAGCATCAGGTATTTCTTGTTAGCCTTCAACATGAGGATATCACCTTGTGGAATAACAAATATTCTCACCTGACTTGAATTCGATAGAGCATGTGGGGGACATGCTTGGCCCACAAATTTCTGCCCCTCAACCACATCCTACATGTATACAATAACTTCGACAAGGATTGCTTGCTGAGAGGAGTTATCTTCCCCAAAATCAACTTGATAATTTGATACTCAGCATGCCTATCAGTTGTACGGACTGTATTTCATTGTTTGGAAGGCATACAAGTTATTAACCATCATACTAAGCATGTAATGTTAAGTTTTTGTAAAGGAGAGATTTTTGGTAATGACTACAGGGAGCAAAACTCGTAGATTTTATGAACGGTATCATACATATATCATCTTCTTCTTTCTATATCTTTTATTTAATAAACAAGCTTTATGAATATGTCACCAATATTTTATTTTCCAGAGCTAGCATTATCCTCAATTTATGGACATTAGTGTATTTTGTAGTCAGATTTAAAATAAATTTGCTGAATAAATCCTAAATTTCTTCACAAGTCAGAGCAAATGATTAATTACTTCTAATCAGTTGACTATTCTCGTTAAATTTCTTTTTCTTTTAAAAATATTGTGCTGTATTTTTTTCTCACGGTTTTATCAATTTTTCATCTGCACGCATAACGTCAGTTGTATAAAGAAATAAAAGAATGATTAAATTAGAACAATCAATCATATTTCTCTTTTATAAATTTAATTAAACTGCTGTTTGTAGAAAATGCAACACCATGAAGGAATCATCAGAATCAAATGAAATTCGCAGCAAATGTCAATTATAGGATATTATGCAAATTAATAAAGTTTCAGAGCCATCGCGCGTGCGCGGCGCGCGCAGCGCCCTCTGAATTGATGCTGAAAGCGTATAAATAAAGTGCTGTAGCGGGACGTTGAAAAAAGTCTATGATTATTTGTTAGTGGCAAACGTTTAGTGAGACCTGAGTATGCCTCCACGACGGAAGAATAAGAAATTCAAGCAACTTACGGAGTTTGAACGAGGGAGGATAATCGGCCTTCGAGAAGGAGGATTTTCCTATCGCGCAATAGCAGCTCGTATGCAGCGGAACAGTTCCACAGTGATGCGAGTTTGGAAGCAGTGGACCGACGAGCACCGAACAACTCGAAAAACAGGCACTGGACGACAGAAGGTGACGTCAGAGCGCGATGATCGACACCTGCTCCGCATGGCGGTGAATGATCGCACAGCTTCCTCCAGGCAGCTGGCAGCACGTTGGTCTACTGCTACAGGTGTACAATTGTCGGCTTCGTCAATTCGTCGTCGTCTGCTGCGCCGTGGATTGCGTGCAAGGGTGCCTTTATACAGGATTCCCCTCACGGCGAATCATCGACGGCTGCGTCGGCAGTGGGCTCTTGAGCACAGAGACAGGCGAGCTGATTGGCACCAAGTTGTCTTTTCAGATGAATCACGCTTCCATTTGTGGACCCATGATGGCCGTGTTCGTGTTAGACGTTATGCCGGTCAACGCTGCCTTCCTGAGTGTATTATTGAACGACATAGTGGTCGAACACCCGGAGTTATGGTCTGGGGTGCGATTTCGTATCATGGACGATCCAATTTGATACGAATTGAGGGTAATCTCAATAGCAACAGGTACGTCCGTGAAGTGCTACAGCCCGAAGTCGTTCCTTTCCTTCAAGGCATCCCTGGAGCTATCTTTCAGCAGGATAATGCACGCCCACATGTTGCGCGGACTGTTCGAGACTTCTGTTCAGCACAACGCATGCAACTTCTTCCTTGGCCTGCTTATTCACCGGATATGTCGCCTATTGAGCACGTGTGGGATATGGTTGGTCGGCGTCTCGCTCGTGATCCGCGTCCTGCAGTTTCCAAAGACGAACTTTGGTTGCGCATGCAAGCGATATGGAATTCTCTTCCTCAAGCAGATATTCAACATCTGTTTGACTCCATGCCACGTCGTATAGCAGCACTTATTGCAGCGCATGGTGGCTGCACCAAATACTGATTTCGGACGCTTAATTTGTTTCTTTTGTTTTGAAAATTTCATCATTTATTTGTATCAGTACAAGTCGTTTCTGCATTAAATTTCATTTGATTCTGATGATTCTTTCATGGTGTTGCATTTTCTACAAACAGCAGTATATGTTCACATAATAAAATGATTCAGATTTCTTAAAAAAATAAGTTTTGTGAAGCTAAATCTGAGACATTCCGAAATGTTCAAAGGTATCTGTTCATTGCAACCCCAAAGTGCTTAATTCGAGAAGATATTTGGGGATATAAATAGCTTTAGTAATGTTTCACTAGCCCAAATAATATTGGTAGTGGTGTGGATGATCATTACACTGCTGAAATGTTATACACGTGTCATCAAAGGAAGGCATACAGTGGGAAGAAGAATATCGTCGATGTATTGTTTATGCTGTAATAATGTAGTGACAGATTAAAAAAAAAGTATGGTTACCAAATTATTGACACTCTAAACTAAAATTTCAAGTTATCGGGGTGTGCATAGGGTGAAAAAGTTTAAGAATCTTCCACTTCCTGGAAGTCTTCAGACATATCTTCGTTGAGCATCAGTTTCAGTTCAAAGAGGGACTAATCACTGAAAAGAATTTTCCTATCATTAAGTTCTCGGTAAGATGATCCCGAAAACCCTTCAAATCCTCATGTTGATAAGCTCTATTCAGGATATTCCACCCAATGAACATCAGGTTTTTAATCCTTATTCTCTCAGTCACCTAACAATGGTCAATGATTCATTTTTGAACCGAATATACGTCAGAATTTTGATAAAGACGAATTAGGGACAATGAGAGTTACTTTAATTATTGGTTGTTCTCGTTTTTTAACAACTCATTAAGTCTATTGCTGTGTACTTGAAATTACGTTTTTCCTTAGTTAATATATTTCTGTAAGAATTGTAAAATGGCTGACTAATTCCAAGCCAAAATGTCTTCAATTCAGCTCTTCCTCCCATTTTCTTTAACCCAGTAGTTTATTCTTTCTCAAATAGTTTAATATGCTAATATTCTGCCTGATCCAGAATAATAATTATGCTTTAGAATTAGAATTCCTTTTCATTTACAAATCATTCGGATGCTCATTTTCGTTATTTTAGACTTTAAATATTCTTGCACTGGGGAACGAAAAAGTATTTACTTGTGAATTTTGTTGCATGCAATTTGAATTTCCTTGATATGCTTTATTCTGAATTTGCTAAAACCCAAAAAACTGAAAGTATAAAATGATTAGAAAAAACGAAAACTAGCGTAGCATGGAACAACTATAAACATTTTTCCTATTTAGAGAGGTAAAATACGAAACAAATTCAAAATAAAAATTAAGTATTTTATTTTAAAAGTTGCTGATGAAGTACACAAATAATTTATAATATTATTTAATAAATTGAAAATTTACGCATTGTGTACGTATGCCAGCTCAAATACTTTAGTTAATTCAAATTTTTTAAAGTCTCTTTCAAGTTGTAAATAATATTTTCTAAGCATGTATTAGATTTCTATCTATTTGTTCATTGTTACATTTTTTCTCTCTTTATTTTCAATAGAAGCAGTCAAAGCATTTAGATACTTATATGTTACAGTTAATATTCTGAATACTAAAACTGCATATATTTTATAGCTTGTACACAGTTCATTACAAATATAAAGTAAATTAAACTTTTCTTTTGCTTTTGGTAGATTTAGGTAAACGGATAAATGAATACGGGGTATAATTTAACCATTCCCATGATATCTGCTTGTTAAAATTTGATTGCATTGAAAAGTTCAAATACGAAAAAAATGCATATGCAAGTAATTTAAATTGTATTGAAGTTATTACAATGGTAGAATATACCATTTAATTATGATTTTTGAGGATTTAGATTTTCATTTTACATTTTTGAGTTTTCAATATTTCTTTAAATATTTATCAAGATATGGGAGTAATTCAAACGTGTGTTGTAAGAAAATATTCACAAATAGAAAATGAAATAAAAAAGAGCTTCATCCACAACTCAGTACAGTCAACGATAATTTTAAAAACGATATTTGAAAAGAAAAGCATTCATGATTTTAAACCTAAAAGTCCTCAAAATTATCAATGGAGTTTTACATTGCCAAAATACATAAATGATGATACTTATTTCACAATGAAGTGCAAAGTAAGTTCTAAAGATATCAATTTGGTGAAAAATACATATAACGGGATCTTAAAAATTACACAATCACTTAATAAAGAAAAAGTTTGATTTGGTTTTAGGATTATCACAAAATACTTTCGTTGTTTTGAACTATGCATTTTGTTAACTTCATTAGAATTTAGATAGATAATCATGAGGTCATTTTCATTCTTATAGTGTAGAAGTAACGCCTTTGTCGTAAAATTTTATTTGGTAGGTAAGTACCTTAATATAACGTTGTAAGCATCAGAAATATGGAGATTTTATTATCACTTTACGTAAATAAAGATACCCTCCTAGTATTAGGTTAAGAAAACGTACCTTTTATGGCCTGTAAGAGTTGAACTACCTTCAGGAGCTAGTTTATAATGTGAAAATATCATTGAGAAGAAAACTAATTTTACTTAGAGTTTTAATAAGGACGTAACAAAATTCTATTTAAATATTTCTACAGAAGCTATCCAACTTTTAATAGTCCTATTATTATAGTACGTATATTCATCACTAGCTTTATTCGATTACGAAAGATGAAAACCCTCAAGAACTGATTTCTTTTCTTCATTTTGTCGTTTATAACCAAGAAACAATGACTCCTTTTTTATTTTCATGGGGTATGCAAACAACAATAAATAAAATGCACAATATGAATATCCTAATACATCGAATCGTTTTTTTCTTTTAAATTATCGTTTCCTTAAAGAAATTCTGAAAACTATATGAAAAATCAGCAAATTTCTTTTATAGTAAAATAAAACCAGGTTGAAAATCTCGATAATATAGTTATTCTATGCGAAAATAATTTTTAGGTGACAAATAGTTCAAAAAATCACCAAAAATTTCCTCATTTACAAGTACTTTAGTTTTCTTTACTTAAAATGCATTGGGATAAACATTGAATGTGGAAACCTTATCAAAAACTATATATAGAGGAAAGAGTTAAACGTGTGAATATAAATTGTGGTGTTTAAATATTTATTTGAAAAAAAGTAAATCAATGAAACAAAAATTACTTAATTCTTTTTTACTTGTTTCACCTTAAAATAAATTAATCGTGTTTTCCTTCTAATTAATTATTTATTTAACAATTAGTAAAGTGATTTATATTTATGAAAAAGTAATATTTTAAATAAGTACCCAAAAAGTAAGAAAATGTTTCGTAATAAAGCAAAAAATTAAGAATGGAATTCATGAATTCTTAAGATTTATCGATTTATGTGTGGGCCTAATCGTGAAGCGGCAATTCACATCAAATACTTCTGTAATCAAAAAGTACCCTGAAAGATGTCATAAAACAAAGATTATCAATTTATTTGTAGATATTTATTACATTTTGTTCAAATTAATCAACTGTGATTTCAATGCACTTCAGCCAACATTTTTTAAAATTCTCAAAACATGCCTGAAAGTCGTGCTTCTGAAACTATTCAGGGTTCATAGCGAATTTCTATTCTTGAATCAAAAGCGACCAAACGGTGAACTTGATGAGGAAATTTAAAACGTAGAAATAAGAACAAGTCACTTGTAATGAACGGAATCAGTTGAATGCAGAACTTGTTGAAAAACATTCGTTGTGAAAACATCACGGATAATAAGAGTGAGCGGGGTTCAGTAACGTGAGTAGGCGCATTGTGGTGAATCAAAATTCATGAGTTATTTTGCACCTATTCAGGTTGTTTTGACGAGTTGCTTAATGTAAATGGCGTAAAAAACTTGAAAAATAATTTTTACCATTTGACTAGCAAGTAGAAATTCAGAATCCACAACATCACGTCAATTTAAGAAAACAAGAGCTGGATTTTTGAACGAATTTGACGTGATCTTCTAGGTATTGCTTCCCCTTTCAAATGTCACTCACATGACTTATAAGCAGTTTTTGTATCAAAAGTATAGATTGATGTTTCATCACTACAGTTACATTTTTATATCTATTAAATACTATTGTTTCTTACAAACAGTTGTCTTTAAAAGCGGATTGTAACATTTCAAATGTATTTGTAGCAGAAATTTTAATACGGAAGCAAAACTTAATGCATGTTCTTTAATCAAACATTTTCAACATTTAGGAAAAAATAGTGAATGGAAAATTCTTCTCTGATTAAAATCAAACTTATTTTCAGGCTATAAAATTAATGAAACTCTTGATGATTATGCCACTTTAAGTAAGTCATAACATATTTTATAATAGTTTGCAGCTGAAGTTTATTGTATAGTGTATTTTAGAAAAAGCATTCTGAATACTTTTTGCTCTTAATAATAATTATAAATGACATGAACTACATGTTTTTCTTCAGAAATATAAATTAACGCAAATATTTTCTTGCATACAAAATCTCAAGAGGCTGATTAATACCAGTGGCAAAATATTGTACATTTCCAACAATGGTAATGTAAACTAATTTAAATAAAATGTTTCAAGTGGAAAAGAGTATTGAATGCATCCATATATAACTTTTAATGTGATTCAAAATTTTGAATAAAAACTTATTTAATTTGAATTCGTAAAAATATTCCTTGTTGATTAATGCTGAAATTTTTAACTACTCTTAAGCAATATGAATAAGAGCCATTTAAAGAAAAAAAAATGCACTTTCAGAATTTTAGTATTTTCAATTTCTAATAATAGGAACAGACACGAATTATATCTCTATTTGCTCTATTACCATACTCAAACGTGTTATTTTATATATAAATTGAATACTATTTCTAATCTTTCATGTTACATGTACCCATCTCGAATATATTATTTCAAAATTTGTATGATTTTATTTTGCCATTGTCACCTAAATAAATTTGATTATTTGCCATAAATAACTATCACAGTTTGTTAATTAAAAGGAAGGAAATGTTGTTAAGCTTAAAGTTTAGTACAAATAAACTTGAAATTCCTTTTGAAATAGATGCATTTATTTTCAAAAATAAATGTCAAAAATAATTGTATAATTAATAATGCAACGAGACATTTCCAGTTAGAGATTCATAATTCATTATTTTCAATATAAAACATGTATTAAAATTGATCAAGTAATTTATTTTGAAATTCTATTTTCTAAAAGTGAATGATGATTAATCACGCAAGATAAAATACTTCATTTTATATATGGTTAGCTCATAATTATCTATCACCAATATTAATCAGTTTCTAGTTTCCGAAAGTAACATATTTCTTACATAAATAATTTGAAATTGTGAGGAAGATGAACTAAACTATCGTAAATCAATAAATTAAGATTTATAAGACTCATTTTTTTTCACTGAAAATCTGATTGCTAGAAGGTGAAAGCAATATTTTACATTATTTGTATTAGTAAAAATAATATATCAAAATAGTTTTATATTTCTGTTCTTATAAAGCAATTCAACTTCGGTAATATATTGTAGAAGAAATCAAACTAATACATAATGAGGCATTTATTTTATTATTTCTCATTTCGCGTCATTTTAGTTTTTTGTTAACAATTTCTGATTAACAATTCTTTTTAAAAGTATGTACTTTGAAAGTAATTTCGCAATAAAAGGAATCTAATAAGGTTTTAGATAATGAAAGTCTTCTAAAAGTTCCTCTTTAATAAGATAAAATGTTAATATATGATGGTGTTGATTATTATTTATAAGAATTCCTAAGTTTAGATGGAAACAAAATTTATCCCTTTACTTTTATTTTAATTTTTAATTTAAGAGTTATTAAGAAATAAAATTTTAAATAACTATACTATATTAATAATTTAAAATTAATTTATGGATTTTAACATAGTTGTACAGTTTTTTGTTTTATTTCTATTAGAATTACTGGACAATCGAATTGCTGAAAAAGATGCAGAAAATTGTTTGAAGTAATAATGAATGGTGATGTGTCAGACATTGATATAAGTGATGAAGATGAAGAAAAAGAAAGCGGCAAAGAGCACGAATTTTTAATACCTAATGAAATGTACGGGAACTATCATGAAATCAAGAGTGACAAATGCTGTGCACCTTATGACTGATAAGATAATGTCAAAAATGGAAAGGGGTTCATCTGATGATTAATTATGCACCTTAAAATGTTAAAAAAGCTGTATTGCTATGTTCATCCAAAAATGGAGTAGAACCACAAGATAAATGTAAACGTTGGTCAAAAGAGTAAAAAATATACATTGAAGTATCAAGACCAGCTGTAGTAAAAAGAAAATATAAAATCTGATTGATTGGATTATTAGTTCTTATGAAAATTAAGATACGCACAAAGAAATGGACAGTCAAAACAAGTCTTCATTTCTTTGACCTCAGTGTTATGAATACTTGGAATTTAATGAGAGAAGATCAAAAATCAAGTGTGGGTGGTAAGTACATGCAATTTTTAGATTTACTATTATTACTATTATAGATGATTTACTATTATTTACAATTCTTAGACATACTATAGTTGCAGAACAACATCCCAGGCCCTCTTATTTGACTGATTCCAGTGATGAAGAAACAGACACTGGCAAGTGCAAAAGACTTGACTTGAGTATGGAGTCCACTTCACATAGTAAAAATAAAAACAAACATTTTCTAAAAGTAATGGATATTAAACATTCTGTAAGGTGCAAGATTGGAGGTAGTTTTAAAATAATGTGTATGAGAAATACTGTTTTATTTAATTATCCAAGATTATTTATATTTAG
Organism: Nephila pilipes; assembly: GCA_019974015.1. NCBI lineage: Eukaryota > Metazoa > Arthropoda > Arachnida > Araneae > Nephilidae > Nephila > Nephila pilipes. Next base: position 811,777 of record BMAW01003025.1, read on the forward strand.
TATGTGTATGTAATAAGAGTTTCACAAGAATTGTAATAATTTGCATAAATTATGACATTTTTCCTTTTTAAAAAGCTTTTAATTAAAACTACATCTTGTATTTGCGTTAATTAAAATAAGTATTTATGTCGTTTTTTTTTGTTTAGTAGTAAAATGTGTTTTTACAAGACAAAGATCCAATATCTATTACAATACAGATATCAATATATATATATATTTCTTTCATTGATACATTTCTTTCTGGATTTTTGTCTTTTTAATTATTTTAAATTATTTTTTCATAAATTTACATTATATATATATATATATATATATATATATATATATACATACCTTTACAAATTAATTGGGACGAAGTAAAAAATCGTTCTTTTTTTGAAAATTATGGTTTTATTGATTCTACACATTTGAAATACATTTTCAAGTACGACGTATGTTCTCCTTTGGAAGAAATGACCGACTGCAGACGTTTTGGCCTTGACACTACTAGATTAGTACACGTGCCCTTGAGTTCATCATCATGAAACCACACTTGAACTGCATTGTTTATCATGCGTTCTTTTGTTGTACAGTCCATCTTACCTAAACGTCTCTTTACAATATTCCCCAAGATCTCAATGGGATTTAGGTTTAGCGAATTTCCTGGCCAACCAAGCACTTTAATTTGATTTTCCAGCATAAAAGTTTTAACCAGTTTGAAATGTGGCAAGGATCCAAGTCATACGCATGCTAAAGTGTTCCGTTAAATGTTTTCATGAATAAAACAATATTATGCTATAATATTTCAATGTATTTTGTGGAATTTATCTTGCATTGAACAGGAACTAATCTTCTAGTACCATATGCCACAAGAAACCTTAAACATCTGCTTCAGCGGGTGTTTTACTGTTTGTTAGATATAGTACTGTTTCAAAGATTCACTATTTATATGTCTCATAACATTTGAAATGTATCTATGTTCAAATAAATGAGCTCCATAATTGAAAAATACTTTCTTCCTTTTTAAAGAAATGATGTATAATAGAATGGAAAATGCTGTCTGATAGAATTATCATTCATCATTTTCCAACACACAAACTGGACTCCAAGATACCCTGATCATAATCTTTTGATATCTGGCATAGAGGATATAAGAAAAAATTGACGTTCAGGGGACTGATTACAAACTTCGCTGACTTGAACTACGCGTCATAACATCAGCACAGACACACTACGTTGGGAAATGAAACATACTGCTTTTCGATTTGAACTTGTGGAGTTAAACGGTAGACAGTAAAGTGAGCATTTCTTAAGAAATATTCGAGGAAATTAAAAATTGGTTTCATTGTTACTTTTCTCTGATTTTTGACTTCAAAACAATTAAAAAACGATTTCATTGTTACTTTTTCTCCGGTTGTTGATCTTGGGTCAGTTAAAGACAGATTTTATTTTTCCTAACTTGTAGTAGTTATGTTTTCAACTTAGAATGCCCCACAAGTCAGATGATTTCGAATGCATTTTTCAATTAACTGATGTTTTCAAAAAAAAGAGCAACTGTTACAGTCATTCTCATTGAACAGTATAATTGGTTTATCCTGCAACCCAATCACTGATCGTCGTAATTGTTTGCCAATGTTACTGGTTCCCGAATCCATATTTGTTTCATGACGTGTAAAGTGCCATTTGTTGTTACATTTTTGAACTATTTTTTTTCTGCCATACTTTCCTCCTTTATTTGTTAATATTCAAAATTTCTGGGCCTTCTGACTTGGAGTTCTTCCTTTGCTGATTTTTGGAATTTGAATTATAACCACTTGTAATCACATTTTTACTGTTTTTCAGAAATAGTACTTTACCAAAACTTCCTTTAAAATTTCAAATCCGATACCTATAAATTAATCGATAAATACTCAAAATGATAAAAAAGTAAAATCGATATAGATTTTAATAACTCAAACAAAAATTGTGTACTTTTTTAAAATTTATAACAAAACGGCTGTATATACTGCTTTTTTTTACATTTTAGATGACTTACCTAAAATTAGGGAAAAATTGCTCAAAGAATATGGTCTTGGGTCTCAAGAGGATATATGAGGTATTAGATTATAATAGATAATTTCTTAAAAAATGTTTGGTTGCTCTAATTTTTTTACTAGAATTATGTATAATAGTGTTTTATTTAAATTTAAAGAAATAAAATAAAAGCTTAGATATGTATTATAGACATAACTCATATTTTATATTATCATTGTTGTATACGAAAAGTTAATAATAATAGTAAAATCAGTATTCGATACTAAATGAATTTGAAAATTGAAAGAGAAATAATTGGAATAAATGAAAGACAGGAATGTTTTGCTCTAACTCAAGGGTAAAACATTTTGAATTACATAGTATAAAACATGAAAATAGTTGATTAATTTCAGGTATGCTTACAAAAACTAATTTCCATGAATATGATTTATAAACGACCAATTCTTGATGAAAAAATTATTACTTTTGTTTTAGCAAGAAAAGTCAAATTTGGGATGTTTAGAATTGATTTTACAACTAGAGAAATTGGATGAACATTCAAAGTGAACTCTGTGTTGTAATCTCGGAGAAATTTGAACGAAATACATAAAGAAGGGGTAAAAAATTCGAATAATAAATGGTTATGTTTTGAAAGCATTTCCTGTTCTCATTTCTTCTAGATACTTATGTAAGTGCTAATTTCTTGGTTTTGTTAAGATTCAGAGGTCACATGTGAAAAAAAGAAACCTATTTAGCGCTCATCGCACAAAAATAGCAATGCTATTAGAGCTATTACTGATTATTATAGACCTGTCAACACTTGAAGTTTAATCTTAAATTTAGACATTAATTATTTATTAAACTCAATATGTGGTTCTTCATTCCTTAGTAGTCTGGAAAAAAGGTTTAATTACTCTTTTATTTACTTAGCGTTTTTAACCTAATAGTTTTCGTTATCTTGTTAGTCATGAACTTTTTTTTATCTAACTGAATTTATTCCAGAGTTTAGGGAGAAAGACATACCGAAAATAAACAAAAAACTAAAATGGTTATTTTTATTAGTTAAATAATTTAAAAGCTCTCATTTTGAGAAGTATAGAAAAATTAAGCTGTAACTTGAGTTGAAAAAGTAAAAATAATGAACTTAGAAGAAATTAAGAAACATACACACTTACTTTTACGAATCATAAATAATAATAGAGAAAATATTAACTTAATTTTCATTTTGATGTATTCCAAATTTAATTACTAATGCTAACTGCTAAGATGGACAACAATCGTAATTATGGCGTTGGCCTCGTCACTCGACTGTGATTAAAAATTGTGAGGCCCGTCTCCAGTAGACTTTGTTATTTGTAGCTGCTGAATTGTCGTGAAGAAAAGATTGCTTCTTTTGATCTCTTGTTCTGCGGTAACTTAATGTATCACAAGTCATAGTTAGCATTCGGGTCACTTGCCATGATTTCACCTATTTGCAGTTATATATGAATGAATATATTCAAAATGTTATGAATACCCGACAAGATTTTCTTGATGTTTCTGAGTCATGCATTTGGTGTTTGCGTTCCCCATGCTGGGTATTCTTCTATTGTTTGTTCATGAGATAGATATTTTGTTTTGGCTATGACTATGTATTCTTTGAGACTTTTTTATTACTTGGACTGTTGTTTTCCTCATATTCTGGTATGAAGTATCCACAAGAATGTAGGATATCAATATTTGCATATCTTTCAACCAAATTAAACGATTTCTTAAAAAAAATTTAGTTTATGCTGCGTTTCATATATTATTGCATACAGCAGGAGTGGTCAAACACAATGTCTTTCGAAGCCTAATTTCAGAAAGGAATATTTAAATGTGCCTTTTATTCAGCATTTCAAGTTGGAAATAGCTAGCTTTTCGTGGATAACACCTCATTCCCCCCCCAATGACACAATCCTTTGAATTTCCCCCTAAAACACTTTTTTCAATCAAGTGAATATAGCCATAGCAACGACATCGTTACCGTAGAACATATACCAAGAGAGCTTATTCGATTACGTAATCATGCATACACTTTGTAAGGGATTTGCAAAAAAAGTAGGAAACGCTTTGAGGTTTTCTTCCAAAAATGTCCCATTATTATTTTTTGTACCCGGACTAATATCCAGGCTAATAATAGGCATCTGTCCTTTATAAATGATTTCAGAGAATTGTAAAATATCATCGTAACGAGTTAACAAACAGACCTTCGGTATGTGATTGCTGTGATAGACAACATTTGTAAAGAATCCATAACATCAATCATATAGTTCTTGAGTGATATGCTTTGTCCTCTTGTGTAATATTTTAACTGCTGGAAGAAAAACAAACAGATTACAGGGTGCCGAAGCACGAATAAAATAAATAGAAGGAAAGAAAGAACACAAACAAAACTTTAAAAATTAAGAGCACTTAAATGTTCTTTTTTAAAATTTAAAAACAAAACGCTAAGCTATTCCAGAACGGAAGAGTAAAAATTTAACTCGAGGATACAACACTGGACAGTGAGCTGAAAGATGGATGCTCTAATGACTAGACAGCAATCAGCTGAAAAGAAAAAGGCAGAGAAAGAATAGGATGTTGAAAGTAGGTAGGCAAAAATGCGATTTATATTGATTATTAAATGATTATGTCAATATATAACAAATTCCTGAGAAAGAATAAAGTATTATTTAAAATTTTTGAAAAATATTATCGTTCGACTTAGAAATTTTGGAGCTGTATATAAATGTTATAGAGTTTTTAATGTTATTGATGTTAAAAATTTGAGATAAGTCTTTGACGTTTGATATTTTAGTTTAGAAGGGGGATTATGGCTATTTCGAAGAAAATTATAATGAGGAGTGAAAGTTTGAGTAGATGAGATAGAAGTTTTATTTTGTTTTACTTTTGTTTTTCTATCTTCTCAAGCTTTGCTGGTTGGAATGGGAGGTGATTTGAAATTTGAGGGGTTTGGGGGCATTCTCTAAAATTAGAGGCTGGAGACCCTCCACAGTTTTAATATTTGGATTAGATGTCCTGATGTTTGGTGCATGGAATTGAAAAAAATTCAATAAGGTATTCAATTTAAGGTATTTTGAGGAGCAAATGCAGTTTTGGAGTAATGGAAAAAATACTTCCATCTACTACAATAGCTGGAAATTTTTCTTTCACGAAATGACTCAAATTAATTTTAATGTTGCCGATACTGTTAATAGAGAAGGTATCCTTATTGCTGCGGAGAGATTGAAGTTCAATGAGAAAGAGGGGCATTGATTGACAGATTTTGCGTCTCGTAATGTCAGAAGTCTCAATTTTCATTTAATTGGAGTTAAGTTCATTAATTTTACGGGTATTTCAGTATTAAAAGAAAGTCACAGATGATTAATTTAGCTAAATTTTCATTTTAGCTTTCAATTTGTTATCGCCTATAAGTTTTTAATCATCTGATGAGATTCAATGGTGGAAGGTGAAACTTTTTAAAGTTAGTTCCATTAATTTTGCTTAGAGCTTTTTCGTTTGAAAGGTTGTGAATTTCACTAAAGATAACAGTTGGGAATTAGAAGCAGAAATGATATATGAGGGAGATATTAAACTTCCTGGAGAATTATTTTTGAAACAAAAATACATCATTCGCCAGCTGTAATTTTCATAACATATTACAGAAGAACATTGAACTCAATGCCTAGAATTGAATACCTAGAGGAACTCAACAGAAAGATATATGCACATAAACACTTAGGATCAATTACAGCAAAAATAGAGCACATGAAGATTTAGGATCAACTTTTTACTTTTTTCTTCGAATTGACAGTTTTTGAAAGAATTTAAGACCACATATGAAGGTTCATATCCTATCATTACTCGTTGATCAAAATATTTTACTCTCAAGATAAATAATAAAGAAGTAAATGTATCGGTAGCCAGACGGAAAAATCGGCATATATTGTCTTTCAACAAATTGCTTCACAAGAGAAACCCGAAAATATACACTATTGTTTAGATTCCTTATTAACATTTAAGAAATTTTAAGGATAACTCAATAATAAATACCTCTTATACTTTATATATAAATGGTAAAACTATTTTACTCATCATTCTTATTACACTGGTGTGCAAAACGTAAGCAGCAACAATGTAAATTTTAAGCAGATAGTCATGAAATAGCAGAAAAGGCGTTATTGCATCAGTACAATGAACACACAATTCAATAAAATATTGAGGCGTATGCATATCTCAGGAACATAACGTCATAGGCGTCGTTAGTGTACGCAAAACGCGTAAGTTCAGAGCGGTAGCTCAAGACTACAATAAAAAGAAGAACTGAAACGCAATTGAAGACATTCGCTGCAAGTGCAAGTAAGTTCTTTAGTGAAATATGGCTTCAAGAAATCCCATGGACGACTTGAAACGTGGGAAAATGATCGGAAAGCTGGAGGAGGGGCGTACATTCACCAGAGAAGTTGTTCGGAATAAACAAAAGTGTTGTTTCTTGAACTTGAAAAACCTTCCAAACGATAGTTACTGTTGTTACAAAAGTTGGTGGTGGCTGCCCTAGGAACGCAACTGCAATGAATGACCGATATATCGTCCTGCGGGCAAAAGAGCCCGATACCAGTTAGAAAACGCCATTGCTCAGCAACTGTGTACAGCAAAAGGGTGACAAGTGTAGCAGTTTACTGTGGCTAGACGCCTTCACAAAGGTGGCCTATTCGCCTACCGTCCTAAATACTGCCTCCCTTTGAAATTTGGCCATCGGCGGCACCGTTTTGAGTAGTGTAAGGAGCATAAATACTGAGCATCTTATCAATGGAGTCGTGTCCTCTTTACAGAAGAGAGTCGTTTAAGTGCCAAAAGCGATTCTCAACACCAGTTGATTTGGAGAGATGTCGGTACAGGGTTTCATCCTAGTAATATCACGGAAAGTGACTACTACTTTGATTCTGGAGTTGTTGTCTGTATAGAAATTCTCCTGAACGGGCAGATTGAGCTCTACGTCTTCAACAGAGGTTCTGTAACCGGATATCGCTATCGTAAAGATGTGATCCAATACCATAGACATCTGTTCCGAAGTGCTATTGGACCAGACTTTGTTTTTATGGATGACAGTGCACTGCAATATCGGACTTCAGTAGCAGCTGAAAAAGGAAGATATCACTCGAATGGATTAGCCAGCGTTCATCCCTGATTTAAAATGCTGGCACATTGCGCATAGTTCATGAAAGGTAAACATCTCCAAATTCTCATATGAAATTTCAATTTCTATTTGGCTTCTCTTGGTAAGCAACTAGAGTAAACATTTTGAAATTTTTTAAAAAAAATATGAGTGAATATTGAGAAGAGGAAATGCAACGAGTATTCTTAATTTTAAATTTTGATAAAATTTAATGTACAAAAAGGAAATGAAAAATCAGTGTGAAACATTTTTCGAATACAGAATCTCCATCTTGCGAATAATAACAGTTTCTAAATTTGTTTTAAGAGCATTATTTTTGTATTCTACTGTTAACTATACAAGATTAAACTACACTTTTTTTGTGCAGAGGAATGTAAAATTTTTATCTATTGAAAAAAATTATATTCATATAAATGTTTGAAAATATTAGAAATGTTTTAAAATTTACTCAAAAGTGTCGATAAAGTGTTTCTTAAAAATTTTCTAAGCATCTTTTGAAAACTATGAAACAGAAAGTCCTTAGAAATTAAGTACCTGAAATTTTTTTCTGAACGGACAGATTTTATTTTTGTATCAAGTTACAATCATTTATTTTGATGTACATTTGTGAAATTTTATTGTTTCAACTTTTTTTTTTAAAAAAATAAAATCAGAAATTAAGTATCATTTGACTTTATGTTAAATACAGGACGGCTAAAAGTCACTTTAAAGTTATAAATGTACACATATTTTCACATTTTATAATAGAAGATATTTATTAATTTATATAATAAAATGCATCGCTTGGAAATTTTTAGAGCTGAATATGAAAAGAAATACCTCCCAGATAATCAATATTGGCCAGTTTTCTCATACGGGCTCTTTTAATCATATTTTTTCTCAAATGCTTACAGTATCTTTCGCTGTATCTATGGAATTTCTTACCGGATGTTGATCTTGAACTGGGAAATGGTTTTAGGCTTATTGGTGAAAACAAAACATTTAAGGTACTCACCGAAAAAACAATCTGGTGTAGAGAGATCAGGGTGGCCAAGGAAAGTCTGAAGCTGTGGAAATGACTCTTTCCTCAAGAGAATCAACATCATTTGGGCTATAGTCGAAAAGTGTCTTCTAGTGATTAGAGTATCTTCGAAAGAAAATCTCGAAATATTTAATGAAGATCAATATCATAGGTATATAAGGACGTGTCTTTCTTAAATATAAATAGCTCTAATATTTCCTTGTGTGAGAACAAGGCAACTTTTATTTACAAAGTAACATTTGATGCCTTTCACACGTTGCTTAGTTGTATATTTTTCCACAATTAAAATTTCCAAACTAGATTTTTAGGCTCTGAAAACAATCTCTCCGGTCCCTACAACACAAATTAATTTTCACAAAAAGTAAGCATATAATATTTTAAAGTGACTTTTTTTGCCCACTCTGTATTAATACTCATTTTAAATATAGTATTCGTTTGTTATAGAATCTTTTACTACATTTAAAAAATTTAAGTGCTGAAAATAATATTTTGCTCGACTTTATTTTATTCGTTGGATATTGACGATTATTTATAAGATAATATTCTTGAATGTTTTGGCATGCATCATATTACAAAATTCACGAATTTTTAATAACATAAACGAAACAACAATCAATACTTAAAAATTAACTTTTGTAAATCAGACATTTTTTTGTAGTTTTCATTACACACACACACACGCACGCACGCGCACACACACACCACACACACACACACACACTAGTATGAATATATTTATTGTGTGTATGTATATATATGAATATATATATAAACATACTTCATTACCTGTTCAGGAATCACTTCATCACTTATTTTAATTTTTTGGAAATATAGAAACAATTAATCATTGTGAGAAACTAATTAAAATTTCCATCAATACACAAGAAAAGAAAATTTTCACCTAGTCTTGAGATAAAATTCAGGCGTAGAAAACATATAAGAGAACTTAAATTTTAAAGAAAAAGGAAAAAGTATATAATAATATTTCTAAGAAACATAATTTAATCTAATTTCCGTGAATTTTATACTAATTTTCTTAATAAAGTGAAATATATTACCTGAAAATCAATTTTTTTCATGCCTTTTTTATATAAGAATATTGTTAAACATTCGCTTTCAAGGATATCAGTTTATTTCTTAATTTTTAATTTATTAAAAGATTAAACGATAAAATATTTACTTAAAATTATCATAATTAAATCAAAAATTTACTTTTTGACGTCTATCATGCTTCCTCCCAACTCCAATTTTCAGAATTTTGAAATATTCTCTTCCTTTGAAATATTCTCTCTTGAATAATTCTCTTCCTAATAACTCTTCATTCTTTAAACTCGTATAATTAGATGGTATTTTGGGAAAATTTCTCATTTTTGACTTTTAAAACTAATTTTAAAATACTAGTAAAACTGCTTTATATGTCTTTATCGTGGAAGTTAATTTTATAATTAATTACAGGATATTTTTTGCAATTTTCTTTGGTTTACATCTGTTGTGTTAAGAAATTTTGAGTTTCAAAATAGTTTAGAGATCAATAATACTAGAGAAACACTTAGTATTATTGATCTCTAAACTATTCAAGTTCATGTTGCGTCTCACCAAATTTGATAAAAAAAAAACACCTTGGAAGCATACATTTGCTTTGAAACTTTTACATACTTTATTTTTGCTCCAAGAACCGCAGGATATTATAACGCAAACATTAGTTTAAGTAGGATCATCATCGCTCTGATCCATAATTACAATGCTGCTTAAGTTGATACTGATACATTAGTTACTTTAGGAGCATCATTTTTTAATACTAAAACTTGGGGCTTAATTAAGTTTCCCCACATTTACATATCTTTTATAGGAGCTTTGACTCTTGTTGGAAGCCAGAATATCATCAAAAAGAGGAACCAGTACGATATTTGAATCAGCTGTCTTTTAGTCCCTGAGGAATTTATTATTTTCATGGATATGTAAGAAATGTTATCTTTCGCAAATTTTTTGCTCTGTCAGCTGAACCCTCCTATCATTTCTTAAGGTATGGTTTTAAATTTTTCTTATACATTAAGTTGAACACTTCCTTACAAGAATTTAAACACTAATATTCAGATATTCAAAAACATTTTCCATTAAAATATATTTTCTTTTTGGAAGTCATATTATTTTTAGGTCTTTCTTGAATGTGTATCAAAGTTATCCATTCTATTACGAGAAAGATTGTTGCTAAGATGGAATACCTTTTTGGAAACAATTAAAATGGCTGATTATGAAATTATACTTAAAAAGAGCTTGGAATTTCGTAGATATTTTTTTATTTCTTAAATCTAATAAATTGGTAAGAAATTGTATTTCCTATATAATATTTAGACAGAAAGATATTGTTAACATGTAGTATTTGATATTTCTTGATAAAAGGAGTAAAGTATTAAATTAATCTGTAAAATTGAAAATGTCCATAGCATTTTATTGTATCATTAGTTCCTTCCACGTCACTTTTAAGTTAAATTTCAATCTGAAGGTTCTCATTTGTTTTTTAATTTTGACGGTATTTACCTGAAGCATTCTATTTAATGAAATCTTAAGAATTTTTTTATCTGACGTTTATTTAATGTAAGAAACGTTTTGAATATTTCTTAAAATTTTTTTGGGAAGCTTTTAATTGAAAACTGATAGCCACATTTTGTTTCATGAAAAGTTAATATTTTGGTACTTCTTATACTCATCATACTGTCCATCATTTTTAAATATTAAAATATATGGATAATTTATTTGTTTTTATTTGTATTAGAAATTTTGATAAGTAAAAGTGATTAATGCTTTTGAATTTACTACAATGGCTATTTGATTCTATTTTTTGTTGAGCTTTCATCGTCAATAAACAGAGGATGTAAATTGATGGTTTTAACTCCAAAATCATTCTCTAACTATTCTTTAGATAAATGTTGGTATGGTTATAAAAGCCATGTTATAGTGTCAATATTCAATTAGGAATTATCAATAAGAAGGATATTTAATCATCTTGTTGTGCACTTTCGCATAAATATTTTCTCAGTAAATATATCTCCTTTATAATATAATTTTTAATTAGCACAATTTTTTGTTTTGGAAAGCGAAGAACACTTTTATTAATATTTATAATTTTAAAGAAACTAAAATATCACTTATACAAAAATAGAAGAAATTTTAATTACATTCATTATTGTCGCATAATGAATGTAATATCCTGGGGCCGTGACGATATCTAGTCTTTCACAGCGTCCTTGAGTTCGTCGTCCGAGTCGAAGCGTTTCTTTTTCAGGAGACCAAACACATGGAAATTGCAGGATGACATGTCCGGGCTGTAGGGCGGATGGTCAAACTGCTCCTACTTGAACTTGGCCTTTCCACATGTGTGACCCTGGAAACGTGTGGACGTACATTATCATGGAGCAGCACCCACCGGTAGCATTTCTGGTCTTTTGTTCTTGATGGACCTGCGTAGGCGTTGGAGGGTCTCATAGTACACATCGGAGTTAATGGTGTAACACCCGATCGATCCGGGCGTTATCTTGTGCCATCACTAATTTCAAATATTAAATACTACGACACAAATAATTACAGAACCACCAAAACAACTTTCACAATTTATTAGTATATATTTACTATGACACCAATAATTAGGCTCTCCAGGTTAAGTTTACTAACGTCTTAGTTCAACCCACCAATAATGATCTAACAGCTTCTTACCAATATCTCTTATCGACTGCAACTCCGAATCTGGAACAACTGCTGAAAATACTAGACCTAATCTTTATCCGAGTAACCTTTACTCACATCTCAATACTAATCTGTAATTCCGCCTTCCTCTTATATAGCACTTAGACTTCACCTCCTCTCACTACAACGCCTCTCTGATCCTCCTTCAGATACTCTACTCCTTCAGATGGAGTTTATATAATTCTCAATTCAACCGCTTCACTTCATTCCTAACTGCCTTACATATTAATGTTCTTCATCACGTTTCATTTTTGATTGGGCAAAGGTTGTTTAGTGAAAGCAATCAATCTCAATTGAAAGTCCCCAAGGTTAGTGAAGAGAAACCGCGAATAGCCCAATGTCACAATGGTTCTTCTCTTCTCGAGGAATTCAACAAGTAGTGGTCCTTGGACGTCGAAAAAGACAGTGAGCAACACATTGCCTGTTGACGCTATGGCTTTGAACTTTGTAGGGGGAGGTGACGACGCATGCTGCGCTGCTTTGTTTCTGGCTCGCAGTGATCGCCCTAGCTCTCATCACCTGTGACGATCCGTTCCAGGAAAACGGGGTCTTCATGATACTGAAACCGATGTTGAAATACTAGCTTCCATTTTCTTGTCGGTGAGCTGCTTCGAAATCCACTGCACACATACCTTCCGATAACGCAACCTGTCATGAACAATTGTCCACAATGTTCCAAATCGGACATCCTCATACACATCCAACATTCGGGATATGACACGCCGATCACTTCTCACTAGGTCGTCCACTTTGTCGATGAGATAGTCCGTGATGACCATGTTTGCTTGTCCTGGTCTCGGCTCCTCAATCGAACTCTCATGGATTGCATGAAAACGGGCACTCCATTTTCTCACTGACTTGTCGGACACACAGTCTTCCCAGTATATGGTCCCCATCCGGCGATAAATAGTGACCGGTTTAATACTTTCCACTGTCAGAACACGGATAACGCCTAGCTGTTCCTCAAATGTCAAATTTTTCAATGTGAATGGCATTATGTCCTCCCACGCACTGACGCGTTGATTGGACGGTACTCTTTATAAGAACCACTGCTCTCTCCCGCGCATGCTCCGATTCACGCCGGAGACTCCATTCGTATCCATAGATATCTCGTTACGTTCTCCCATAGTGTCACAGCCAAATATATTGAAGGTCACGTTGTTACGACGTTTCGTACCTTTTTATTTGAACACTCCTTGTAAAAAACTTTTTGAAACTTTCTATTAATACATAAAGAAGTGGAGTCAGTCCTTTCGTTTTGTGTAAAATAAGACATGCATTTATGCATTTTTAAAAGCATGTATCAATGATTTATATCTAAAAAAAAAAATCTTAAAAAATTGAAAACTCGTCTTTTAATTTTATTGATTTTTAAACATTTTATTATATTCAATAGTAAAATATACAGGAAAAATTATACATATTCGTGAACACTGCAGTTGCCTATAATTCATTACGCCTTTGTTACGCACTATTATTTGCAACACGTAAAATGACGATTATATATTAATACAATCTGTGGTAAAAGAAACACAGGATCATCTTATTTTCCATCACTAATACAGAGTGGGATTTCTCTGGCTTTGATGACCTCAGATATTCTTCTAGGCATACAGTCTACAAGTTGCTAAAATCACTGAGGAAGAATATTAACTCATTTTATCGAAATAGCAGGTTTTAATATCCTAAGATTAGAAGGGGGTGTTTCAGAGAATTTACCAGTCCTTTCAACCTTGTCCCTAGAATCCACTACTGTATCGGGTGACTGATGGGGCGTTTATTTATAGAAACTCCAACAAATCCCCATGCACCACAAATCCCTCACGGGGCTTACAAAAGTAAACATGAAGCACATTACAAAATTAAAATAAGAAGAGGGAAAATTTAAGAGTTATATAGGATTATGATTATTTACAAAGAATTTTCAATGAATTTTCAAAAATACCCAAATGCACTTCTTTTGGATACCAGCTGGTGAAAATCAGGAGGTCAATTAATATAGATGTTTTTAAGTGTCATTTTTAGGGGTTTTTTTTGCTTTCGGACTTATACCATAGAATAATCACATGTCCAGCATAATACTTTAAGGTTATAAAATCAAAATTTGTACAATGTGATAAAAATATGTATGTTTACATAAAGATGAAAAGGAATAAATTCTTTTATAGGATAAATTGCATCATTATAATACGAGAAATGCCCTAAACCAGTAGTATGAACTATTTAATGGTAGAAAATTAGATGTTACATATGATCAGAAAAATTATATTTATCCTGAAAATCATTTTTCTTAGGTATACCATAAATAAAAATATGGCCCTATAATTATTTGTTTTTATCATCTAATCAAATTTATTTAAGTGTTTGCTAACTAAAATATGCAAATTAAACCGTTATTTGTTAATAGACTTTACTTACGAAATTAATTTCATTAATTCACAGAAAATATCAAAATATATTTTCCTCCATGAAAAAATTGTTTCCGCAAAACTATGTTAACATATCATTGCATTTTAACTTTCAGATTATTTCAGACAACAAATGCAATTAAAGTTACAACTTCTATTTTTTATCTTTATTTTAATGAATCTTTTTCTTTCATATATATTCTGCATGAGCGAGGTGCTGAAAATCAGCTTTGTTGCTGTGACTTACATTATAATTTTCCCCATGAAATGTTTCTTCCGTTTCTTAAATCATTTTATTCTTACCTTTTAAATTAAAACTGACTTCACAATATTGACGCATTTTTACTAGAAAATTCCTTCTTAAGATTAATAAAACTATATAATTTCTAACTAAGACATGTAAATAGCTTAGATAATGTCATTCCATTAAAGGTCCATTAAAGTGAAGTAATAATAAGTGACTGTTGTATAGCCTTGACTCCCTTATCTTTAAGTATTTACAAAGAGAAATAAAGTTAAAAGCTATCGGCGAAAGCGATATATAAACATAGTACAACCACTTGAATCTGCTGCATTTTTCATTTTCGACATCTCCAAAGTTTTCAGTTTGCATTTTATTTTAAACTTATATTTAACTTGATAACTGCACGGGCATTTTGGTTTTTAAAATGATATTTTCTTAAGTTCTCTAAGATCCTTAAGAATTACATATAAAATGAATAATTTTTCTTTTAAAACGTGAAATTATATTATTCCATTACAAAATTCATTACAGAAGATTTTGGTAACTTATTGCTAGCAAGTGCATGTAAGTTGATCTAGAAGGTCTTTTTCCCTTTCCCTTTTCAAATACTGTTTATATGAACATTTATTTTTCTGTTTATATAAAATTAAACATCCCTTCAAAGAATTAACTAGATTTTAATATTTTTTTAAGTATTATTTTAATCATATTCAATTTATAACAAATATTTTAATTTTAATTTTCATATTTTTGCTTTCTAAAGAAGCATTTGAGAAACCATAACATCAGAAATTGTACATTTAGATTTTGTTTCAGCTTTAGCAAATATTTTCATAAATACAGGACTTAGTAGGATAAATTCAGTAAAATATTATTCAGTTCATTAACAACCACTTAAAAATACTAATACTTTTATTAGTGATATTCATTTCAAATGATTCTATTACATGTTATAGAAAATATTATCATAATAGATTTAGCAGAAGATTATGTTTCTATATCCCTTTTATTGTTGAATAAACCTTCAATAAATTTTGACAGAGAAAGGCGAAAGTATTCTTATGAAAATTATAGCAAAATATTCCACCAGAATTAACTATATTTTACTTTTTGCAGTGTTTTATTGAAACAAAAGGAACGATTCAAGGAAGAGGTAAGAAATATCTATATAATCATAAAAAACACGCACGCAAAGCAAACACTATATTCGGGTAAGAGTTCATCTTATTTAACGATTTGTTTTTATATAGGAGACACCATCGTCTACATCTTGATATATTAAAAAAAAAAACTTTTTTGTTAGGAATGTTGGACTCCCGGTGAAATATTTCCAAAGAATTCCTCTTTTCTTACTGCGTTTCAATTGATAATAGATTCTTTTAGCCCTCAGGGAAATTTCTCTCGGTTCAAAAAGCGGGACTCCATCTCATTTATCGCCATTTTGTATAGAGAGGCTTAGGACCTGCTTTCGTTAGTTCTAAATCTCTGAGGATTTATGAAGTGGGAGATTTTTTTTAGTTAGAAGGGGGAGGGAGGGTTCTTTTCTAGTTTAGTTTTTGTCTCAAAAGTCTATGGAAACTAATAAAAACTTGTCAGTGAATTAAAGATGATTTCATGTCTGGGCTTGAGCAGGTTAATTAATTTGTGTTTTCCTAAAATAAATTTATTTTTTATTTTGTGACATGCGTTCTACTAATGTTTTTATTAGCCTTTGAGGAAAGGGTAGGTAAGAATTTCATAAAATACAGAATTTTAATGCTATATAACCAGCGAAATGAATTCTGAAGAATATTTTTCTTGTGATGTTTTTAAACATGATCCTTCAGAATTTTATCAAAACTTAAAGTTACAGCTGCATTTATAAAATTCAAACTAATTTTACTTGGGAAAAAAGTAGATATACCTTCTAGGTTGTGCTTCAAAATACCAGTTTCACAAATTGCTAAATAAAATTGGGAAAAAAGACAAATATTATGTATGATGTTAAAATGTTAACTATAGATAGATATGGGAAATAAGTTATACTTTTTTAATATGCAATATACACTTAACTCAATAAAAATAAATTAATTTGAAATTTGAATTAATAGGGAAAAAAAAGGAAAGTTGATTAAGGATGAAGCCCTCTCTCTCTTATTCTTTACAATTGAATTTCAGTTTTAATTAGTTAATTTTAAATCCAAATAAATGGAATTTCTTCTAGAACATTTTATTTTATTCTTAAAGTAAGAAATATAATGAAATAAAGTTATTTAAAAACATGGAAACGCTAAAGATAGTTTCATATGAATGCTATAAAATGTCATTGGTTTTGAAAGAAATAAATGTAAAACAGTTCTAAAGATAATCGCCTTAGAACTGAATATAATGTTGAAATTTAATCTAAAATTTATAAGACAAAAATTACTTTCATTTCGATTATTTATTTTTAATCTATCCTCTGCTTATTAGACTTATGTATTTTCTAAAGAATTCACCTAGTATATTTCTGTAACATAAAAACTAATTACATTAAATAAGTTCTAAAACAAAATTAAAAAAAATGTTAATGTAAGACTTAAAAGGTTAATGCTGAGAGAAAAAGTAAATAGCTATCTATGTTATATTCACAAAAATTCTGTTGAAATAATAGAATGCTGAAATAATATAAAAGACATATATAGATGTTTGTTGAAATTTTTAGTGACAAATGTAGTTACGGAAAATTGAAATGAAAACTTATAAATTTGGTTAATTGTTTCTGCCCCATCATTCAAAAATGAACAAAATAATAAACACTAATTGAAGAACTTTTTCACTTTCCAGTAAGTAACTGGAAAATTAAGTATGAAATGTTATTTGAAGTTAAGAAATACTTAGACACGCATTAAAACTTAAGAAATAGAGGAATTAGATTCTTTTTTTTATTGCCATTATACTAAAATGTAACCCGGAAACTTGACATCTTAATTTTTCAACTACCGTCAAGAGAAGAGGACGATTTCTGATTTGGCACTCCATTTTTCAAACTTCCACAACACGTCACGTGAACAGGAATACTTTGAACCCCAGTGGATTTAAAGTGCATCAGAAAATAACAAGTCTTAAGCGTTATCAAGGGTTGATCCGGCCACTCGACGGGAACATCACCGGTCCCATAAACACGACCCCTCCTCAGTCATGGTCGTATTAATCAGAGAGAATATAGAATGTACCTTTATTTTAAAAGTTTAAAACGTTGAAGATTCTAAAGGCATTAAACTACTTACTACAAGAAAGAGAGTAATAATCCAAAAGTCTCAGACGAAGAATTACAATAAAACGACAAATGTGTGTCTCTTAACATTCAAGAGACACAATTCTTAAATAAGTAATTGATTTATTTGTATCAAAACGACTTCACATATGTAGGGAATTTACAATTATCCCCATTGAGAATAAGCAGAGAAAAGTAATTATACTTCCCTCATATATATGATATGGAAAGGAGGAATTTTTGCAGTTAACCAACCTGAATCATGAATTTTCTTGTCGTATACAAACCGAAAAATGTACGTAAAAGTACTGAAGAACATATTAAATGTTTTTAATCAACAATTCAAGAATTTAATGCCGAAACAAATGCTTATCAATTCTATTGCGTTCTTTCCTCTGTGAAAAAAAAATCGTTCTTTTTTTTCACAGAGGACTAAAAATGATGTAGGATTGAAATTATTTATTTATACAAAAGTTTATTTATTTGTAAGTAACTCACTTCACTTTACTTAAAATTTATTTTTCTTTTAAAATTCAGAATACCTTCAAAAATGAGAAGGACAACTATTATTATTTTGATTAATAATCCAATGCCACCAAAATTATTAAATGTAATAATTTTGTTTTATGAAACTTTTGAAATTCCTTTCACTCGTAAAGTATTTGCAATTTATACAATTTATTAACGCTTTCATCATTTGAGATAAACGAAAACGAAGTTCCTTAGAAAGATCTTTTTAATAGAAGTATGAAAATATTTTAAGACAGATATTTATGTAGGGCCAAAAGAAATGGTAAATCCTAGGTTGTATGTTAATGATGATAATGTTATGACTAAAGATGATGCTTATTTACCAGGTTTTTTATTAATATTAAATATTATAAATAAACCAATGCCTTCTTTAAGGTAATGATTGATAATTTAGACAATTTAAATCTATATGGACATTAATGAAGATAATACTTCGTTAAGAAATATTTTGAGGGGAAAGGTTTATATTTATAAGGCACTACAAGGAATCTAAATAAGTCTTAGTGTAGGTAATCAACAATGACGAGTAAAGAAAAGCATGTAATTATCTAGAAATTAAAACACTTTAAAAGCATCAAAAAATTTCTTAAAACTCTACATTCAATTTAAAAAATGGTTTTTCTCATCTGTTGTAGAATACTACGTTCCTCATATGAAACATAATTTACGTGAGTAATAATATCTTTACTATTTAATTCTTTTTCTCAGGAATTTTTATCAATGGATAAAACGCGATGCTTTGATGAGGTGCATTAGTATTATTTCATACAGTTTCATTGTTTATAAAAGGAAAAAAAATTCTTTTATTGACTGAAAAATCTTGGAAATGTTTCTGGCTCCATTGTTAATGAAGTAAGATAAAACTTGAAGTAGAATCTATATATACTTAGTTTTCAATGATAGCGCAGTTTTTTCTGATGTCAACAAGAAAGGTTCCTTATAAAACAATTTACAAAAATTGCAGACGAGACATGTCAAGGGCAGTATCAATAGACAATTATAAAGAAGCTCAATAGCATGAAAAGTATCGCAATTAAGCTTTGATTATCCTGCTTCTTTATTTAGAAAATGGTAAATATCTTCAATGGAGCGCTAAAAGCCTTGGATGAGTGCTTTTCTTTCCTAAGATTGTAGTACTTATGTCGTTGAGAGATCTTATTTATAAAATGAAATTATTAGAATGACTTTATATGCATTGAAATATGTTAACTGACATGCATTATATGACATAAATATTATTAAAGAAATGCTCAATATGTTTTTTTGTAAACTTCTTGGCACAATATCACTTGCAAAGAGTTTATCACTCAAAAAAATATTCTTAAAAATTAAAGTACCTCGAAGTTGAGGCGCAATAACTTTTTGAATAAGAATTTCTTCATTTGATTAAACTCTCAGCTCTTTGTCATCCAAGAGAGGAGCACGACTATTGAGACTCTAGTATATTTTTACAAATTTTATAGAAAACGATATTCTTCATAATATGATTTGTATAAAAAACACAAATTTTGTACAACCTTATTTAAATTTTCAAGTTGGAAGCCCGGAAGATCCAAGTTTGGCATGGTGCTTCTAGTTATGTTGTAACCTTCCTATATAATTCCCCCTTAAATAATCCGAAACTTGAAGATCTTTTATGCGATTGGAACAAGAAGTCTATCATAATGGGTGATTTTAATCCCCTTTCTCGTAGATGGGGTTATGCTTATAATAATTTTGTGGGAGACACTATCGAAGACTTTATTGATTCTAACTCAATTGTCTTTATTGAAAACACGATGAATAATCCAACATTCTGATCCTATGGAGGAGAAACATCTCATCCTGATTTTCTGTTCTCCCACCCCGCGTTAGAAAAAGATATTAAACATGAATTAAAGAATGTTCCTGGAGGATCGGGCCTATTCTCTCGATTCTGATTTGAAATGTACTGCATTAGCAACTAATCATGAATATTTCCCAGTTGATTCCTGGCTTCATGTTTACACTGATGGTTCAACTGAAGGGGATATTAAAAATGCCGGAGCTTGGGCTTACTCTGCTGGATTTACATTGTCTTCAGCCGTTGGAAAATACTTTGACAACTTTGATGGTGAAATAGCCGCCATCTCATTAGCCTTGGATAAAATACAGAGAAAAAGAAAATATTGTCTTTTTTGTTGATTTCAAGACGGCAATTACTCTCTTGACAACTTCCTATATTTCCAATTGTGAGATCTCTAGGAACTGCATAGAAAAAATAGGCAATCTGTTGAACACTAAGAACATCATTGTCATGCAGTGGATTCTAATCTATTGTGGGATATATGGAAATGAGCAGGCAGATATGTTTGCCAATGATGGATCTCAAATGATGCAACCAAATCCTCCTCTGTCTCTGCGACATATAAAAGGATATACAATCTTAAATATAACCACCTCAGCATATACAGAGAAAAGACCTCTGAAAGAAAATGGGAGTCCTTGTTGAATAAGTCATCAATGATTTCCTGTTTCTTACCCAGAGCAGTCGGAGTGGCCCGCTTTAGACTTGCTATAGGCCATGGCTATCTGCAGAACCACCTGTATAGAATTGGACTCACGAATACAGATACTTGTCCTCTTTGCGATCATGGCATGATCATGACTGGAGAACTCCTCAGCTTATGCCCTGCCGTCCTCAATGTTTTTAACTCTTTTAACTCTTCATTTTTATGTGTTACTGACAATGTTCCAGCAGACTGCTTTTATCGTTCTTCACTGTATTGGGCAGCTCGTCGACTCATGACTGAAAGGTTGGAGACGGGCATAGGATAAAAAAAAAAGAAAAAAGAAACAACATCGATAACTACAAACCTTTCATTTGCAAAGGTTTATAGTAACCAAATCGAACAAGAGAGGGCCCCACAAATAATCCAAAAGTTAGCTGAAGCTGCAAACCAGTTTGAACTGGCAACAACCCCCATTACTTCACCTAATGATATTAATAATAATAGCCCTAGAAACTTTAATTTCTTAACTGCAATAGGAGAATTAGAAAAAGCCTAATCAATAAATTTCCAAAATTATTTGAAGCCCTTAGTAATATGTCGAAAGTGGACAGCGACTTAGATAAACTGAATATTTTCATCTCGTATGTAATCACTACACCACCTACAAATAGTAAATAAAATTCACCCACCTCGGATTCAAATTTGTTTACTTGAACACCATAGGAGTAAAGTCCCGCGATGTTGAATTACGAGACTTTATTCATAAGCACTCCCCAGATTTAATCTTATTTCAAGAAACATATCTAGGTCCTAGTATGAAATTTACCATACCCAACACCACCACCCACAGAGACGACACACCACCCACAACACATCGGCCATACGGCGGCACTGCTATATTAATTAAAGGACCTCTCCCTCACTAGAAAATTCCAACACCGTCACTAAATCATGCAGAAGCAACAATTATTTCACTCACCCTCTCAGATGGAAACCCAATACTTGTTACCTCAATGTATATCCCTCCATCTGTTAGAGCCACAAATGTACCACAAAATATCCAAGTTATTCTGAATTGAGGGCCGATCTCATTAATTTGTGAAGATCTAAACGCAAAGCACACAATCTGGGGCTGCATCTATAATTCATCCAGAGGTAACGCATGAAGAAATTTTGTCAAAAGAAATATTAGCTTCACCCACACCTACACGCTAGGGATTTAACTCCGCCTCCATCCTCGACATTTCTCTAACGAAGAATTTCCTTTGGATCTATCAATTCCAGTCACTACCCGAATTGAATAGCGACCATAACCCTGTGATGATACAATTTGTTTCGCAAAATAAATTTCAAATTCCCGAACCAAAAGTAAGAACAAACTGCGAAATTTTTAGACAAACGCTCTTAAAAAACGCGATCAAAACATTCATACTACTCAAAGCACAAAGCGGAGAGGAAATTGATAAACAGGTCGCCGAACTGACACATAATATATTAAGTGCACATAAAATCGCCTCAAAACAAATACAGACAAACAAACAGACATTTATCGGTAGGGAACTCAGGCAATTATTTAGAGAACGGATCAAAGCCAGAAAAACGTAGCAAGGTAGAATTTTGTCTCCGAATTTATTCAAGTATTACGTGAACGACATACAACAACACAATTCTTTGCAAGTACGCAGATGATACTGCTATACTAGCACGACACTATAACCCCACAACTATCGGCCACGCACTAAACACACACTTAAAGAACTAGAAGAATGCTACTCAACTTGGAAAATTGCACTGAACGTTTCCAAGACAGAGGCCGTTTTCTTTTCCTGAAATTACAGAAAAATAGAACCAGATATTTTCTTTGCAAATAATAAAATCCCAATGGCGTAATATTGGATAAAAGGCTCTCTTTTAAACAACACATAACACTAATTAAAAAGCAGTATAAAGATCCATTTCATAATATGTATCCCCTTATCTCGTGCAATTCTACACCCTGATAATAATACCAATCCCCACCTATGCATATCCAGTCTGGTTCCAATGTGCTAACTCAACTCTCGATATTCCCGAAAAATCTCAAAATGTAGCCCTCAGAATGATTATCGAAGCCAGTTGGAATATGCGCAATAATGAAATTAGAAAATCCATTAAATACCCCTCGCTCAAAACCTACATTAAAAAGGTATCCAAAAATTCTTTCCACAAATAGAACCATCCAAGCAATTGAAAAATACACACCATTACGAAATAATCCACTACTCCATAGATCGAGGGAAATTTTAATTGAATAATTATTAAATTTTTCCCACACTACCACACAAAACTCCGATACACAAAACAATAAATTTATCCCTGAGACTGCCCATCCACTGATAACCAATCACCACAACAGCCAATTAGAGGCCACTCTCTCAAACCTAAGAGAAAAATTCCATATAACCCACAAAAGCGCTAGACTGGACGAGCTAGCAGGATAATACTATCTACTATACAAAACCAATCTATTAATTTTATTATTATTAAAAGTCTCAATAACTAGTGTTTTCCAAGCAACACCTCTATATTAATTAAATTAAATAAATTAAATTAATTTATCTTTTCAGATAGTAATTACATAACTTTAATGTATCTTTATTAAAATTTTACTATTGCTCCCTATGAACAAGTAATTCTTCCAACTTTTCATTTATTAAATTTTAACTCCTGGACAAGTGTGAAACCAAAGTTCAGCTGCATCCATTCAACAATAAATTCTGGGGATTAAAGCCCGAGAGGGTTATGTACTCCAACAACAAATATTCCGCACATGCTGTACCGAAATATTAGTGAAAAGCTATGAGCACGTGCTTTAATTTAGCTAGCTAATTGATAAGAAATATTTCTTAAATTTTAATTTCAGGTAAAATTTAATGATCTTTTTAAAAATTTTTCATTCATTTATTTTGTCAATATATCAAGGTTTAAAAAGATTCTTTAATATATTCATAAAACACAGTATTTCTAATAAATTAATAAAAATGTGCGAAACCATACTATGACTAGAGTCATAAGACGTTACAATTTGCCTCTTGGAGAGAAAATCCCCCTCATTTCCACCCTCAATTTAATTGGAAAAATAAGTGTAACGTTAAATGTAATGTACATGAGAAGACATATGTCTCGGTTTTGGGTGACTTGACTCAATGTTTCCAAGCACAGCTTCAGAATACCTAAGTCCAGTATTCACTGACATAGTAACTCATTATAGATATAAAAAAGGCACTAATGTACCATTAGAAAACGTATTTTCTTTTATGAATAAATTACGTACGAACAAAGAAATAACGCAATCGTAGTTCTTTAATCTTTTAAATCCGTCAATTATCAAAATAAATCTTAAGGAATCATGTCATGAAATTCATCCATATTAGAAATCAACACCAAATATACTAATATCAATTTTTTCTTCAGAAAAATATGAGATTTTATAAATAATTTATTTTAATGTGTTCATACTTTTCCTTGCAATAATAAATAAAAAAGAAACCATGAAGCATTAAGCATGAATAGTATGAAGCTCATTTTCTTAAGCACAGATGCTATTCCTTAAAATTAGTAGAACATCTATTTAGAAGAGAGAATAAATAGTTCTTGTGACTTATTCTAAATTGTATAGTCGAAGTTTGGACCATGTCTACGAGTCAAAAAATCTTGAAGAAATCATATATGGAATAAAGTGAAGTAATTATATCTTTTCTGTTAAGCTTCATACATCTTAAAAGATGATTAGGTGGTGGATTAGGAAAGATAACAATTGTTTCAGGCCCAAAATTATTTTGCACTTTGTCAAAAGCAAAACTCATAGCGTGTACACTAGCAAATCTATAAAGGATTGTTTGGACTTCTCTGTTTCCTTTGATTGTTTGGGCCTCAACAGAAGTTTGCCTGTTAGACAATGAATGTGTAGGCGGAAGTCTTTCATAATCGCTGGTTTGAAATATTTGGTCAAGGAATGTGAGAAAAGTATTTCGAATGGATAGAATAGAGGCTCTTTCTTCAGTTAAATCATCAGCAATGTCATTATTAAAAAGTCCAACATTGAACCGAGCCATTTGGAAGTAAATTTCATGAAGGTGCGAGAAATGTTTGGAAGTTTCAAGAATAGACACATCATATGTATCACCGACCACATTCGAATTTCTCAGGTGTTGTAGATCATTGCTGCTGTCAGACAAGTTCCAAATGTTAACGTTAGAGGTTTAGGTTTTAATAGTATTAAGTGCTTCTTTGGAAATAAAAAAAGGTCACTTTAAGCAGACATCTCATCCTATAGCTGAAACGCCTAAGGTGGATGTTGAGAATATATTAGTATGTATAAAGTTTTACTTTATTTTAATTTTAAGTAATAGTTAGATTTATTTTAAGATACATTTAATTTAATTAAACTCTGTCAGCATCATGAGTGGAATCAAAGTGAGGGTTTTGTGTCCTTAGAATACTGACATTTTTCAATATTTTCATTTTGCTCTATTTATGTGGTGGATCATACTGATGTAAAGAGACCAAAAGAAATGAGTTTTAAATACATCATATTAAATCATCACACTGTGTCTAGAGAACTGTTACAATCACTGCAGGAATTTAATATAATCTTTATTCAAAGTAGGGTAGTTAATTGAATGATGAGTTTTCTCGGTGAATCTATGTTCACAGTAGAATACTTTTATTTACTTCTCCAATAATTAATGTCAGACTGAGCCACTGCGAACCATGGTCGGGCTTAGCTAATATCTTATAAAATACATGAAACACTTGAATGAAAATGCTCCTTAGGCAAATATTTGAGAAAATAATTAATGACTTTGAGAAATTTCAAACCAGAATGAAAAGTATTGATACATTCGTTTTTCTCGTAGTTAGAAATATTTAAATTCAAAGTATTCGTATTTAGTCTGATGTGTATATCATTTGTTGACACGACATAATTTAATATCGACATTTGTTTGAAATCGGAATTCCAGCTTTCACGTACTTTGAAATTGTTAAATAGTTATAAATTTTAATAGATAATTTTAAAAAAATATTTAAATATTCCCTTTGAATTCGGTATGTGTGTGTTTGGTATATAAATATCTGAATTATATGAGAAAACTTCAAAAAATATTTTAAATAAAATGACTAAGCAATTAAAGATAAAAAAACAATTTATTATCAATTGAGATTAAGTGAAAAAATGAATGTTATTGGTAGGTGTGTCACATAATTAATTTTTAAAATAATGACTCAGTTTTCTCTGTTTACATTTAAATATATTGAAATTAATATATTTGAAACTGCTATAAACAGTAATTATAAGTCACTATGTGGGTGTCAAACAGTGATTATTATATTAAACATAACCGTTTGACAATTATAATGAATTTGATGGAATATCGCAATTCTATTACGAGATCAAAGGAAGCTTTTACAGCCGACCATGTGGACTAATCAGAAATATAATTTAAATCCAATGGAATCAAACTAGAGTACATTAGATTTAGTTCAGAATTAATTACATGAATAATGTATTTAATATTTTGAACAAAAGCACTAACGATTTCGAGCTACCGATTTTTCAGAGTCCATAATCAAATAATTCAGGCATTATCCCTTTATATAAGTAAAAGTATCTTCTACAAATTTTCAACGACGCAAATATTTACATAGTATTTATTTAAATAAAATTCATGCTCTAAATATTAGTGAATAAGCTACATTTTAGAAAACGAAAATATTTCTTACAAAAAATAAGAAAAAGGTGATGGAAAATATTTAATTTATGAAAGGGTTCATTTATAATAATACAACAGATTTCAATATTATACAAAAATTGATATTATTTATTGCACAGTTGTGTAAGAAATATCTGCAATGCGTAAAGAAAATTTATAAATAATACTGCAAGAAATTAAACTCTCTTATAATCATTTGTAATGAAATTAGTTTTTCGTCACTTAGAATACTATAAAAAATAACATGTTAGTAAATGTACTAAAGGGAGCATTTACCGATATTTTACATATCATTATTTTTTAATTTATAAATTACGAATACACTATCATAAGTGTAAATATTTTACAGTAGCTTTCATATGTAAAATTATGATGTTTAACTGACTTTTTTGATTAAAGATTAAATGACGAAAATACAACTTTTTGTTTCATGTTTGTTTTTCAAAATTAGTTTGGTTCATTACAGAGAAAAGATTTATCAAAATCAGTATCAGAAATCCTGGAATTATCTTTCTGTAAAACTACAAATGCTTTAATAAAATGGGCTTGAAAATTCCAAATATAATGCAGAAATAAAAATGAACAACCAAGTTTCATTTGTAAATTAAAAGTGATATACACTTATAGTGAAAGGTGCAAAAATGTTAAAGAGGCAAAATATAATCAATAGTAACAAATTTCACATTATATGATATATTTCCCAAAATGTCAAATTTCTTTTACTTTCTTTCTTGTTTCTTTTTTTTATTTGAAGAATACATTCATGAAATTGAAAAATTAACTACTGTGCACAGTTGCACAGAAAACATTAAAAAGTTAAGAGTAAAATTTTTCTCATTGGTTTCTTCTGGGTGTATTGTTGAATTGAAAGAATCCAAAATATTAAAATAGTTGTGACAAACACACTTATTAAAATTATAATTTGAACAATATCGTCTAGACTATTTTAAAATTCCTAGTTTTAAATTTACATTTTGAATAACTTTAATATACATAAATACATATATGTTTAATATTCTATTATATTTTGAGTTTTAAGCAATTTAAAAGTACATTTCTTAAACTTTTAAAGCAATCAAAATGTAGCTTACACTATAGATAGATAAAGCATAAATATTTTTTTAAATTAGATAATGCCAAACTTAAATTTAATTTGTACACTCTTATCACATAAAAGATAAATCTATATAACGTAATTTAAAATTATGTTTTTCTGAAATCTGTATAATTTTCAACCATTTTTTTTAAAATTAACTCAGTGTACTCTATAATAAATTTCCAGACGCACGCAAGTAAAGCAAACTATTCTGTTCAGTTTGAAATATCTATAAATTTAATTTTAATAATTAAATATATTTTCATTGCAAGGTCAGCCAATCTTGAGTATCACTTTGCGTGTTTTACGAAGCTTTTAGAAAACATGTACTTCTACAGATTAAAAGAATGAAGATTTAGAAGAACTAAGCTTCATTGAATGCAAAGAGTAAATAAAAACGAGGAATGTTAAAGATTTTTAGTTGATAATTCTTAACGTATAGAAATTAACTTCATGAATTATTTGGTTTTAATGCTTACAAATTATTCATAGATATATGACATTCATCTATAAATTTTTGAAGTTATTTTATTGGGTCAAATGATAAATAACTTCTTAATCTTTTCTCATTCTCCTAGCAGCGTACTTGTTTCCTCCTTATAAAATGTGGTTGGATTAGACTAGAAGATTTTTTTTAGCAATTTGATTTGACTAGCTTATCGGAATAGAAGATTTTTCCATTTCAAAAGTTTTGTATGGAACTGTAAAGGGGATAGTCTTTTGGGACACTGTCTTGTAATAAGGCGGATATTTTAAAACAAACCATACAGGCTCAAGAATGATTGCTTGAGTCACTAGAAATGAAGTTTTAAAGATTGATAAATGTAGGACGCTTTTCAGGGAATTTTCCTATCATTATTTGCAGCCGTTGAACGCTTGCATTCGCAATAATCGTTAAATTTTTCTTCAATAAATTCAGATGAATTATACCTTCATAATCTCAACATACAAACAATAAAATATTTTTTTCTATGGTATTTGTTTTTGGATATGGAAAGCGTGGTTGATCTTTATCATGTTATTATCATTTGCGGATGATATTTACAAGTGAGAGAAGTCTAGTGACAACTGACAAGCTATTTTCTTTATTCTGTTTATTGAGATTGTAAAGTATTCGTATTCATAACTTGATTAGTCTTCATTTTTCGAAGTGGCATAAAACTGTTGTTTGTGATCTATTCAAACTTTTTGCTATATTTCTTGTTGCTTGTCGGGGAATTATGCTCCAATTTCTCCGTTGAAAGGTTGTTGTTAAGGTTGAAAAGACGTTAAAACCTCGCTTCGTCTTTGAAGGTCTTGTCTCCAAAATAGAATTCTGTAAACCAATTTCTAATTATCCCATTTATTATTAGTTCCACAACCACAAACAATACGTATTTTTTCAGATGTTTCCTTAGTTCTATTATTTTGTGTATATCACTAATGCACGACAAGAGGGATATATTTTTTTCACTCTTCATTAAGTTAAGAACAACAGTTTAATACAACACGAACCACTGAAAACAGTTTGCCGAAGACAAACTGAATCCTTACCTACTTAGTGAAAGCAAGCTACTGATAAAATATTATTTATATTTTTTGTTCATTTTCTAAAGAAATAAAAAGCCTAATGGTATTGATATGATGTATCAATTCATTAATGCTCAGTAACCGTAATACACTATAAATTAAATAAATTAAAAATATTTTACAAGTATTAAAAAATTGCTGAAGATTCCAAGAATTTTTTTGCCTATAGTAAAAATGAAAGAATTAATTCCTACCTGAAAATAAGTGTTATAAGCTTGAGAAGTCTTTTCTTAATTATAAAGAACGCATAATAGTTATGTGGGGAAAAAAAACGAAAAAAAAAAATCAAAAATATTTAATACAAACCCAAAATGTCCTACTTAAGGTTCACATGGGCAAGATATTTTGCTTTTAAAATATTTTACTGTGAATTAAAAAACAAATAAAACAAAACTTTTGCTTTTATGAATGGAATTTCACCTTTTATTTCGATTGAAATGTTGTTCATTCATTTTTATAAAACATTTTAAGCCATTTATTTTAAGATTTACCACTCTTTTTCTTTTAGTAAAAGCGTGGCGATATGTGTTGCTTTTAATGTTTGCTTCTCTTTGTCGTTAATGAAACCTTTCATGGCATAGTTACTATTTCTTTTGTTACTGGGCTTTCCAATGTAATAAGCTGCGGGTTTTGAAATATTTGGAATGTATTTAACGTCATTTTTAATATTAAAAGTATGATTTCTTTTTGACACTTTTAATTACTTAATAAAATCATTATTCTCTTTTTAAAATGATTAATGGAAATAAAGAAATAATGGCAAATAGGTTTCTCTAATAATAGAAATTTAATCCATGTGCTGGAATGAAATAATAACAATAAAATGCGAAAGACTTTAATTTACTGTTTTAAACATAGAAATACTAGCTCTTTACTTTTAGTGTGATTCATTTTTCAAGCAATTAATTAATTGGAAGTTAAAATGGCTTCTTAAAAATCAAAGGGTTTTGAAATTTGGAAGTTTCTGACTTGTTAAAAGATTTAGTAACTAACGAAAAAAGGAAATTTTCAACTGTTCGCTGGATTCAACAATTTTTTAGTATGTTTTCTGATAATAAAACGCAATTAATTATGTGGTAATTTGATTTTATGTTAAAAATACGATTAAAATTTATTTTAAATGTGTGACATGTTGTCAGAAATTTTTATTATAAACAGTCATATTTTTGAAAGGAATTGCCATAATTATTTTAAATAAAAACTATATATTTTAAAGAATGGTTTCCTGAAAGTATCTCTTTCTAAATATAACTAATAAATTGTTTTTAACGCTGAAATACACTTGAAGATTTGAAATAGATATTATAATACTATAATCATTTGTTACAGTAGTCTCAGTATATTGAGATAAAAAGTGTCGCTACTGCCGATGTTCTATTAGAATGATTAGCCAGTTCTCGTTCCCCTATGGAACATAATGCGGAGTAGTAAAGAAAATTGAATGTTAAATTCGACTTAACCTTGAAGTTATCAGGTAATTAGTTTTGCTTTTAATAATATAAAATACCAGTTCATTGATGATCCTCATCAGAAAAATTAAATCCGAAAAATTTCAGGTCAATTTTCGACAGTCTTTGTGAAGTTTTCTAGTACATTGAGTCAAACAAATAAACCATCAGAAACATTTTAAGTTGTGACATTGGGCTACTCGCGGTTTATCTTCACTAACCTTGGGGATTTTTAATTAAGATTGATTGCTTTTGCTAAGCAATCTTTGCCCAACTGAAATTGAAACGTGAATATGTAGATAGAAAGCAGGTAGAAATAAAGTGAAGCGGGAGAGTTAGGAAATAAAAAAAACTCCGACTGAAAGTCGCGATAGTGAGGGTGAAGGAGAAGGTATAGAGAGATTGGAGTTGAAAGAGGTGGAAAGAGAGTTGAAATAGGCGATTGTATTAAAAGTGTAGTGATACAAGAGATTCAGTTATTCCAGAGTGCAACATTTGTTCCAGAGCCTGAGTTGCAGTCGAGGGAGGCTTAGTGGTAAGAGTCTGTTAGATTATTATTGGTGAGTTGATTTGAGGTAGTAAAATCCTTCCCCCGGAGAGCATTAATAATTGATGTCATATTAAGTAGAAGTTAATAAATTCTGTAATTATTGTTCTAGTGTCTCTTTGATTGACTGATTGAGTCTTAGTGTTTAATAATTGAGTTAGCTATGGCACAAGAGGCAGCCAGGAACGACCAGGCATTACAAAGTGATTACATTTACAATATAAATGTAATAAATACAAAATAATTTATCAGTGGTTTATTACTTAAGAATTCAAATTTTATAACAATAAAAATAGAGTATATCTATTTATAAGAAATTTGTATTATTAAAATACGAAATTATGTGTTTTAGACTTTTTTATCAAATGGTATTCCTTATCAATAATTGATGAAAGTTTTTTTTTTAATTAATAGAGACTAAGTTTCATTTGTAAATATAAGAAAAGAAAAATGATTTTTATTTAAGAAGCTTTTGTATCATCAGACTGAAATTTAGTCGAGAAGAAAATTGGCGAAAACTTCATTCAATTGCGATCTATGACACCATTTAATAAATCTAAATAAATTTGTGTAATTGGCCAAATTAATTTACATATTCTAATGTTATGAAACTATAATGACAAATTTTCTTCTAAACGCAAAAATAAAACAATTCAGATCTAGAAATGTTTCAGTGAAAATTTATGGAGCTCATGATTCCTTAGTCTGAAATCCTTCGAATATTTAAAAAGTATTATTTTGTCATTTTTTTTTTAATTTGAGTTTTGTAACTCTCTCTTTTATTCAATAAACAAAAGTATAAAATCTTTAAGCACCATTATCGATTTAGAGAAATAGCTTGCTGTTAAATGCTTATTACATAGAATTTGTTTTGCTCAAAGTGGTATTTTTTTGTTCTAAAATTAAGAGTATGTGTACAATATTTTGATGTTATTCTTTGCTATTTAAAAACATACTAGGAAGCATTTTCCTTAATATAATATTTTAATTGGTGTCTTTATTTCATGTATTTTTTAGAAATTACTTTACAAACGAGTTTGTCATATGAAATTATTTAATATATTTTTATTTACCAGTATATAATTACTTTTCGTCTGATTCATGCAATTATTGTTCTCTTAATGTGGGCAAAAGCATCGCTGAAAGATTAACTGCAATGATTATTAAGTTAAATGGGAAGCTATTAAAATAAAGTGCAGAAGAAAAATATGAAATAAGTTATTATTAAGTGTTGATCTAGGGAAAACTCCTTATAGAGGGTAGATAAAAATGACTTATTGTAATTACTATAGAATGGATAATTTATCTCGAAGAAAGTTTTACTTTAATATTGACGTTCTGTAATTTGTGAATGATGATAATTATGTAGTAGGAATACTAAGAAAGATCAGTTTGCATTGGAATACATTTTTTTATTTTATAATAATTGGTCCTATACTTTCCATGTATGAATAAATGAACACATTAGAATGATAGATGTTTCTTTGAAATTGAAGAAAAACGTGATTTGAGAACACTGCTGAACTTCTAAGTTTAAAAAGCGTGTTTCTGGTAAATATTTCCTTAATCAGAAATTTGCATAATATTTGAAGTCTCTTTAGAAGTTATAAATTATATTTGTAATAAAGACTTTTTAAAAAAATGTATTTGATCTTTGTTTATGCAAACAATTATTAAGTGGGAAAAGTGAAAGTTACTAGGAAAGTTAGGTATGATTTACAGAAGAGCAGTTAACTATATCTATGTATTGGAATGATCTTAATAATTTAAAGTAAGGGTATCATAAATATCATTCAAACACACACACCAATAATAGCATATTTTAAGTTTAATGCAAATGCTAATTTTGCATAAAAATATTAACGCATTGAGCATAATTTCAAATGTGATTTTTTTCGTCTCTTGTTAATTAAAAGTTTATAAAATAGATGAAATACACTCATTTCAATAAAAATCTGCGCACCTAGAAATAAGAGTGGGATTGTTACGAAACATGAATTGAATGTTCATGGATTTGTTACGAAAAATGGATCAGGCGGATAGAAACATCTGCCTGACACAATGAAATATTATATCAGGCAGATATGTAAATGATTAGAAATGCATCGAAATTGTGCATTGTGTAATGCCGCATTGTGTAATGTATTTCGTTGTCCTTAGATTATACAACAAATAAGCAGACCTTGTTTGTGTGTATTTAATCTGTAGCAGAAGGATATCTTTTAACTAGAGATGTCATTATGCCGCATCGGAGACAATATGAGTAGCTGTAACAGTTTGAGAGAGGATGAATATTATGAATGATGGGAACCGGGTGGTCAGCTCAGCGAGTAGCTCACCACCTAAGCCGTTCTGATTTTACTCTGAGGAGATGTTGGGACCAGTGGAGAAGAGAGAGGTTTGTAACACGGCAACCAGACATAGGACAGATCAATAGTCAAGAAGACCATCACATCATACGACAAGTTCTGTCTCATTGTCCACCATCCATATACAGGCAGCACTTTACTACGGGCCTCTGCGTCAGTCCGTACCATTGCAAGGCGCCTGGTTAAAGGACAGTTGCTATCGCGGCGTTCATTACGTGTACTGCTGTTAACACCCACTCTCCGTCACCTATATTTGGAGTGGTATCGCTCTCAAATGGATTGGACTTGAACCGAACGGAATCAAGGTGTCTTTAGCAACGAATGCAAATTCAGGTTGGGCAGTGAAGGCAATCGTGTACGCATGTTGAGACCCCGTGGTGAATGTCTCAATTTTTTTTCGGTGTACAGTTGCATACCACTGCCGCAACTGGTATGATGGTATGGGATGTCCTCACATACGACACACGGTCACCCTTAATATTGAGCCACGGCACCATGACAGCTCAGAGGTACGTTTGCTATATTCATGAGCCATATGTGTTGCCACTCATGGCAAAGCTCCCAAGTGTTAGGTTAATGCTCGCCTTCACACAGCAAGAGTTTCACAGGACTGCCTCAGCTACATTTCCTCCCTTCCTGGCCTGCTAGATGCAAAGATTTGTCATTCCTCGAACATATCTGGGATAATTTAGGAAGGCAAATTGGACTGCCTACGAGTTTGATCGAATTAAAGGTGCATTTATTCCAAATGTTAGGACAAGATGTCACAGAACATTAAATGGGACTTATATGCTAAATATCCAATCATATCATGCATTCATGCTAGAAGTGGCCCAACAGAGTATTAAAACCTCCACTCATTTGTAATTTTTCCTACAATAAATAATCTTTTTTCTTTGATTTTATAATCGCTTACTTACACCAACGTTGTACTTATGTATATAAAACGTCGTTTTATTTTGACAGCTCTTTCTTTGAGAACAAATTTTTATGTCAGTGAGTGTAGTTCGAATTTCATAAAACTAATAAAGATTCAGACACAATATTGTTTCTCTCAGATTTATTACTTTGCTATTTAATTATAGCATTTATTCATCAAATAATATATTTTTTTAAAAATAATATTCAAAAGTATTTTTATTCAACATTTTAAAATATATTGTCCAGGGTCAATGAGTATAGATATGCTACAGATCAAAATTTATTAAAATACCTTTGCCCTTTACTTAAACTCTTATGAGAAGGTTAATTTCAATAAAATACCCTTCCATCTGAAAAAATATATCAAAATATAAGGAAGGATGGTGTAATTACATTGGACTACACGTCTTATGAGATTAAGGTACTAACTTTATAAAGCAAGGAATTCTTCATTTTTTTTAAAACCAAACTTCATCTTGTTATTATAAGTCATTATCACATCACTTATTCGGTTTTGCTTAAAAAAAATCTTAATGTTGTTTTTTAAGATGAAAAAATTGAGCTGTTCTTAAAAGATTGAAGAAGTGAAAAAAGTAACTTTCGAAAAAATAATAATAATAAGTTAGATGTATAAGATGATTACATGGCTTTAACTCTGATTTTTAAAATTTGTTTTCTGAAGAATATTTTACAGTAATTAATGATTTTATAAGCCATTTGAAGAACATTGCAAAAATATTAAACTTTCCTTCATTTATGTAATATAACGCTTTAAATCTTTTTTTTTAATATTTAAAATTGTATGAATAATATTGTGCAATATTAATTATTAATTATTTTCATTAAGATGTTGTAATATATAATTTTTAATTTTACGCAAAATTTCGTCTTAATATTAAAATCAATTTAATTTAACTATTAATAAGTTACACAATGAAATATTATGATTTATATGATGGTAATTAAGATACTTATAGTCAGAAAATACGGGAAGCATATTAAGTAACCTGGCACCTTAAGTAAAAAAGGACTTATGGTGTCAGTGAACGAGGGGTTACAGTAAATAGTAAAAAATAATCTTACGCAAATACTGATGATAAATGATTTATACTTATTTGTAGTTTTTCACGAGAAAGAATCTTGGTTTTATAATCTTAAGTATACTTATTACTTATAACTTGTCTAATGCATATTTATCTTATGAATATTTACTATATATACTCGTCTTATGTATACTTATTATAGATACTTGTCATATGTATACTTATTTTATGTATATTTATTATATTTACTTATTTTTGTATATATATATATATATATATACACTTATCTGATGTATACTTATTATACATATTATACATATACTTGTCTTTTGTATACTTTATATATATATTTGCCTTTTGTATACTTATCTCATGTATAATTGTCTTATGCGTACCTGTTTATTAATCTTATTCAGATAATTAATAAGGGACGTATAATGGGGAAATATAAATCTGAGAGTAATCAATAAAATGATTAATAATGTGACATATAACAGGGAACTACAAACTTGATTAGGTTCAATAAAGTCGATTAAGGGCCTTTTATATTTATTTTCACACCTATATACAAGAATGATTAATTAATACTATGACGAAGAAGGTATGAAAGTTGTCTACATACTAGAAGATGTAACTGAATGGGTGTAGCGGCAGGTTAAGTACAATACGAAGTAATGGATGTAATGTATTTTCTGAAGGATTCATTTCACACCTTTATTCCACTTTTTCATTATTTTAATATGTGAGAAGATAAACAGAAACATTTAGTTGAAAATTATGTAATTTCTTTGTAAATAATGTATAAAAAGCTTGATTTTGAAAGATAGTGAAATCATTTGTTTGTACAGTTCGAATTCGGTTGCGTCGCAACAAATCTTTTGATGTAAAAATATAAAAAATGTACTATGGACTTGAGATGTGTAAACAGAATAATTGTTAGATCTTGATTAGATCCTTAACTCGCATATAACTACAGTAACTCTTTTATAAATTTCTGCATAAAATATGCAGTTGCAGGTATTTAGCAATGAAATACGTAATTTCGAATTTTAATTTTCTCATTACAAAAATATTTATTTATTAACAGAATTACCAAAAATAATCAAAAGGCTTGTGTTATTTCACTTTCTACAAATGAGGTAAACTGTTATTTTTTATATTCAGATAAAAAACATTTCTTTGAAAGAAAACTCAATCCATCTTCATCAATTTTTGAAATGGAAAAATAGTGCTAACGCAAAAGATTTGAAAAGAGATAAGCTCTTTTGATGACAATTTATTTACTATCAGTCTGTGAAAGGAGACATTTGTGAATTCCAGAAAATATAAAAAAAAAAGCCATGACCGCTGAGGCACTGTTATTTCATTCCACGAAGAATGTAATAGCATGGGCATCATTCAATCTTCTGCTGCGATTGGACCACATGTCTGGATATGGACACGACTCATCAATTTTGTTGAAGTAAATCCCCCTTATTTATTGTTGGTAGTGCGAATAGTTTTATGTATAGTTTGTCACAAAAGTAAGGAAAATATTTTGGGGAAAAGATAAATTAAGTATCGTTTTCAAAACTCGTTGTCAGAAATTATGTCTGAGACTGACCAAAGCATAAAAAGTCGTTACCTTAAAGGTCGTTGATCAAAACAGAAACCTTTTTCCTTCATTTTTTTCGTTTATTTTCTAAGATATTTGGTTAATATTTACTTTTTACTCTTTCCACTATTTATGTTTGCAATGAAATTCTAAAATTAATGAAACTTCATTCATTATACAAAGTAGGAATTATGTGAATATATATATTTATATATACTTGTTGTTTCAGTTATGGATAAATTACAGTTTCTATACATTATTTAAATATGTATGAGCAAATACATAATTCTAACATTTTGAAAGTAACAAACATATGAAAAAGTAAGTAGCTTATACATTGTATTTATTAGAAAAATGTATCTAGTAACCTAAATTTTTGTTTTTACATGCACTAGGGAGAACATTTTATATCAAAATATTGAACACGTGTGAGTCAACAGCTTAAAAACTTTAGTTACTTGAATCACATTAATTTTACCAAAAAATTAAAACCGTGCTCTAGTTTTAATTCGATTTATATGCAATAAAATACAAACTTAACAACAATATCTCTTTAAGCTGATGAATAAAAATATCAGAGAGATTTAACCTATAGTATATATAAAAAATATACATTTTTGTCTTTTTGGAAGACACTAGAATTTCCAGGTGATAGTAAACACTAGTATCTCTTATATAAGTCAGAAATTCAA
Organism: Nephila pilipes; assembly: GCA_019974015.1. Classification (NCBI taxonomy): domain Eukaryota; kingdom Metazoa; phylum Arthropoda; class Arachnida; order Araneae; family Nephilidae; genus Nephila; species Nephila pilipes. The sequence continues at coordinate 849,628 of BMAW01003025.1, forward strand.
ATCATATAATTTTTGAAACAAAAAAAAAAAATAGTAACTTTTATTAGATGTAATTAATTAATGCGGAAGTATGTTTAATTTACATTGTCTGTGTAGAATACTATTTTTCAGATAAAAATAGATATAATTATTCAGTAGGAAAAGTTTACAAATGCCTAAAAAATAAAGAACATTGTTTTTTCCACACGAATTATAGAGATACTTCCAGTTTTTGATACTGAATTTAGGTGGCTTTTCATGAATTACTGCATTTAATAATCACTGTTCACGTAGAAATATAACTTATGTATGAATTATTTAATGCTCAGTGTATACGTTAGACTCAAAATACTAAGTAAATTTAAATAACCATTGGTAAGCTGGAATAAAAAGTCAGAAAATTTCATTTCTTTTCTTTGGTTTTAAAATCTAATGCTTTTATAACTTTTTTGATGGTAAAAATAATTACCATCATAAAAGTTATAAAATCATCAGATAATAAAACCTTTTAGATATTAAATCATTTTTTTTTATTAAGAAGGGGTTCATAATTTGCATTCTTATTCATTTATCGTGCAGTTTATATTAGTATTTATAAAGTACTCATGTTGTGTACATTTCTTACCTCTATTTATGTTATTTCTATTTATTTATATTCATATATCTTCACATAGATTCATTTCCCCTTTTTATTTTGTAATAAAATAATGTTTGTTCGAAACAGTATAAAATGCTTCTTGCATTAAATTAAATTATCATATTTGTAAGTTTATATAATAAAACCCTGTTTTTGTAGTTTATGTTAGCTTTAAACAAATTATTTTCTTCCCCTAAATTTAAATAAGAGCGTTTTACATATTTCTGAAGTTAATTGTTTTTTGAAACACGAGCAAAAGTATATCATTTGTAAACTAATGTTTTAAATGTTCTACGAATGCCCCAGTTTAATTCTTTTTAACACCTATTTGTGTCAAATTGGATTATAAGTTGATAATACATTAGTTGGACTTTTGAATGACTGGAATAATATTTTTCAACAGTTCATTGATTACGTGTTTCTTGCCTGTTTTAGAATAACTGTATTGAAATCTATTGATTTTCATAGCTGTTATTTACTAATAATGGGAACTGATGTATTTAAAATAATTACCAAAATAAGTTGAAACTTTTCTTATATTATTAACGTTTTAGAGTTTTCTTAAAGTGGTCACATGTTCTAAATCATATCACGAGACAGAACATCTGATTTCAAGTTAGATACGGATTAAAGGTTGATTTATAGAGTAGCCAATTTAACAATATATTTTAAAGTCTAAAAGTGTGTGTCTTCTTGGTAAAACGTGCTTTCAAAAGCCAGTCAGGCAGAATTTTTGGCCGGATTGGTTCGAAAGTGATTTTGACGGACGTTTTGGTGCGTTGTACTCAGTTTTTGTACTTGTTTTATATTTGCATCTTTTAATATTCAAATTACATTTTCTAACAAAAGCTATCATCATGTCTATTAAAGAAAAATCAACAGTTTTCTAAAGTTCAAAATAAAACAAACAAAGGGGTTTTTGACTGATTGTTTTATAATTAAATTGGTTGCCTTAAACACTAAAACATCAACACACCTAGCTAAAATACGTACCAAAATATATGTTTGTGGCTTTTCAAGGTGAAAAGGAAATTGTGTAGAAAAGTTTCATATGTGTTCTAGATTAAAGGTAAAGTTAAAAAATTTTTAAACATGCACGCATTACGTCGGGAAAGCAGAAACATTCTGTTCGTCGAATATGAGTCACATAGTTGGATATAAAGGTTAAACACATTACATTTGTATTCGAGACCAATAGTAGAAATAAGCTCATAAAGAAATAAAAAAAAAATAAAAACTGTTTATTCATATTTAGAACAGCTGCTTGCTGAAATGATCATACCAAGAAAGAAAGAAATTTGAAAAAAAAAAAAAAAATGTAGCGTTAATGTCAATTTATGCTCATGTAGTTTTAAAGTTGCAGCATATTCATGTTTCTTAAAACTACGTGTCTGTATGGTAATTTATACGGAAAATGGCCAAAAGTTTTGAAATTTGCATGAAATACTAAAAGTTTTAAGAATAATCTTTAAAATTATGCTTTAAGCATAGAAATGATCGATAATATTCCTACACCCATTCCTTTCCTTCAAAGTCATATGTTACGGATATTAAACCTTTCAAGAAGGTTAAAGGTATTCATAATACCGGAAGATTTCAAGATAGACTACAAAATATTTTGGTAAACCTTATAAAGTAGGTATTTCAAAGTCAAACTCCAGGAAAATAAAATAGTGTTTAAGTATTGAAGTAATCTTAAACGAGCCTCAAGATGTTCATTAAAGATGGGCAGTAATTTTTAATACTGTTGCATTAAAACTATTAATGATGTGATCAGTATTTTATGTTTTATGTTTTATTTGTCAAGTAAATATTTCAAGAATATATAAGTATTTTATACTAACACACACACACACACACATGCTTTCGATAGTAAGAATGCGCCAATTTGATAATATACTGCTATTTTAAAGCCGACATCATCCTAAATTGAAAGAAGTTTGCAAATTCTGAACACACAACTCTCAATTTATCATATATATAAATTTATTTGAAAAATTTAATTTATCCTTCGTCTTTTTTATTTAAATATTCTTAGCGACTTTTAAAATCAAAAATACTTTGACTTCCACTTTTAACAACCGTAACTTACTCTTCATAATCACCCGTGTGTGTTATATTTAGTAGACATAGCCCCATTTGAAACTATTGACTTGGCCATATTTAAACAGAGACCCTTTTTTCTTCTGGTATATGAAAGCTATCGGTTCGATCCAGCATTCTTTTTTGTCTCTCAATTTTTCTACTGGCACTTGCTGCGAAAGTCACTTAAACTTTGGGCATAGTACTTCCCTCATGGCTTCGACATAGAAAATTGCTTCAAAATCATTAAGTAAACCAAGAGTAAGAAAAAATAAATTATTACCTTTTTCTTCAACACAAAAAATATCATCGTCAAGATGTTATATATATATATATATATATAAATTAATAATAAAATAATCAATGCTGCATTAAGCAAAAATCTAAATTTCATATTCAATGCAGTTGTACAAAAGAATATTGCTTTTGATTTTTTTTAAAAAGTGGGACATAATTTAGAGTAAAAACAAGTACTTCCAACCCGAATGAATTCGCGGAGTTAGGAGAGACATTTTTTTCTCTCTCCAGACGTTTGAAATCTTGATTTTGAAATGAATATCGAAGGTGTTAGTAGATCGTATTTGCATGAGTCGAAATACGATTGATCTAGTCCTTCTTTTAATATTAAATATGTGTCATGCCAAAAGAAACAAAAGCAGTACTATTTTCAAATTCAAAGCCTTTCAGTTTGGAAAGAAGATGGAAATCGTGATGCTGCAAGGATATTAGGTGTTATTGATACTCCATACGGGAGTGAAAAAAAATCAAATCCAATTAATTTACAAGCTGAATACAATTAATGCTCCTATAGTGTTAGAGATGCAAATACGTTTGTCATAAAAAGATCAAGTTAAGAATACCCTTATTTCACCGTAGTTCTTTCTCATGCTCATTCAAAATTAAAACCCATGGTTGCCTTTAATTCAAATACGTTATCGAAGTTTAATTTGTCAAATAGTGTTTTCTTTCATGTTCACGAGAAATGATTGATGGACGAAAATAATGTAAAATTGTGAATAAGAAGTAATTTGTAAAAGTGTTTTGGTGCGTTAAAGAATCCAGAAAGTCTTAGATTCGCACATGTTCAAATCCCAACTAACGGATAAAATAAAATAAAAAAAAAATGATAAGAAATGTAACACAAACAAGGCAATTATTCCAAGCAGATCAATACCACTAGTTTAACCTCCAGTTGTCTATGAGATGTAACTGCTAAATAATAAGACTGACACTGCTACAGAAAAAGTTCACATGCACCAAACGACAGCTGCTTATCGTGAATCCTTCTTTTTCGAATGCAGTGTCTTTCGCTTCTGTAAACAAATCTGAATAGCCATAGACATTTTTCGTATTAGAGTTTTCCTTTTGTTTCAATAAGTGTAATGATAGATCAGGAATTGTGAAATTTCACATAAAATTTGGAAAAGCCACTATTGAAATTTATAATTTATTGAAAGATATGAATATCAATTAATGCTTATCACGCACACGTGTTTTAAGAGGTTTAAGCATTTTCATGGTTAGTCCAAAAAACGTTGAAGGTTATTCACACTCGTGTATCGTTTTCTCGTCAAAACCGGATGACAATATCGAAAAAGTCGGTAATCTAGTTCAATCCGACCATCGGTTAAGTATTCGTGCCATTGCTGAAGCTGCAGGAATCGACAAAGAATCCATATGACAAATTTTACATAACAATTGTAACATGCAAAAAGCGTGTGCGAAGATGGTGCCTAAATTCCACACATTTGAAGAGCAAGAAACTTGCAAAAATATTTGTTCTGACACTCTGGATGTCATTGAAAATAACCCAAACACATTGGAAAGATAATAACGTGTGAGAAATCACAGGAATTTATTTATGAGTCTGAAGTTAAGCATCGATCTATGCATTGGAAGAGCCCGTCTTCACCGAGCGCCAAAAACGCTCGAATCAGCAAATCAAAGCTCAAAGCAATGCTGATCGTTTTATTCGATACTCATGGGATTGTTTACCTTCACTGGGGGTTTCTAAAAATCAATATATTAATCAACATTACTACATTCCTGTCCTTGCTGAACTTCGCAAAGAAATAAGGAAAAAAAAAAAAAGACCCGAATTGAGGAAAGACAAGACATGAGTTCTCCACCAAGACAATCCGGCGGCTAATTCCGCATTGCCTGTCAAGAGAACAAGTAATGCACCATGTGTGGAGTGGGGGGTTGGTCTCTCGAAATAAGCATGTCAAGAGGTTTCTATTCAAGTACAGTATCCCTGTGTTAGACCCTCTCTATTTGCCAGATCTTGGTGTAAGCAACTTCTATCTGTTTCTTGAGGTGAAATCTGCATTAAAAAGGAACAAGATTTAAGTCCGTCGAAGCTGTGAAAAAAAATGCCGCACGCGTCATAAATAAGCTGACAGAAATTTTCCAACAACGTTTCGAACATTGAAAGATTCGCATGGAGCTTTGCAGGCATATAGAAGAGTTGAATATTGGTTTAATAATTAGTAAGAATGTATGAAGTCGCAATAAAATGTTTTAAAACATCAGATTATACTTAATATATTTACACGGTATAAATAACCTGACTGCTTATGCCCTAGCCGTTAGGTTTGATATATAGAAATTGGAATTCAGTTTACCTTGATCCTTCCGGTGCAGGTTGCATGTTATTTCTTCCCTTTATCTAGTTCAATTGATTTTTTTTATCCTTGTTTGAGTTAATCTTTGTTGTGTCGTAGTGTCGCAATCATTATAAGATAAAAAAAAATCGAAAAGCGCATAAATTTGAAATCTTTGTGAAATTAAAAAAATACTCCAACTGAATATTTTAAATTGTTACAGGAGTTATTTGGAGATAATTGCATACCCACGTAGTCAAATTTTTGAATGGTACAAATGATTTTCAGAAAGTCGGGAGATTGCTGAATATGATGAATGTTCTGATCGACCTGTGGCATCAATAACTGATGAAAACATTAATAAAATTAATGAAATCATACATACAGACTGATATTTGAGTTACAGATGATGTCAGATATTAGAAATATAGACAGAGAGACAATAAGAAAAATTTTGATTGAGGATTGCATATGACGAAAGTTTGCGTAAGCCGGATGTCAAAAACTCAAGCACCAAGACAACGCACTGGCACACAAAGCGCTCTCTGTGAAACAGTTTGGACGGACAAGTGCATCACAGTACTCCAGCATCCACCGTACTCGCCAAATCTCCCACCATTCGACTTTTACCTGTTTCCAAAATTGAAAAGTGATTTGAAAGGAACAGAATTTCAGTCTGTAGAAAGGGTGAAGGCAGAAATGACAGACAAACTGAAGTAGGTGTCATCTGATGACCTACAGCACTACTTTGAACACTGGAAAACTCGCATGCAGCGATGTATTGATAGAGAAAGAGAGTATGTTGAAGGGAACTAAAGGTATTTGTATAATGTTTTCAATAAAGCTAATTTTTAAGACTGGTCTGGTTATTTAACTGTCCCACCTCGTATCTATAAGCCATTCAAAGTAACTTTTAAATAACGGTGAAATATACGTAGATGTTGGAAGAAGAAAAAAAAAAACATTTACTGTAGGAGACCAAATTTGTCCTGATAGTCTAGAAATAATCTGTGAAAAGATAATAAACGCAATGAATGAAATCAACACTGATATACAATGCAAAATTTATTTAAAACGTAATGTATCTAATACTCTAGATAGAACGGAAGATGATTATTTATTTATGGATCAGGGTAGAAGTGATGGAGAAGATATAACAGAATTCGATGATGTACTTGAAAATATATTGGATAATGAATAAGAGGACCTTTAATGCCATTCGATAATAAAAGTTTTTAAGTTCTTTAGGTTTTCATTTCTTGTAATATTCAGTAAGTAGATGGAAGTAGTAATCTAATACCTTATTGTTTTATTTTCCTTATTTTTAAATCTATAAATTTTATGATTACCATATAACTAACTCACATAATTTTGATTTTTTTATTACAGGGAGTACACCGAAATAATAGGTATATATGAAAATGTTGTTCAGCTTAAGAAGTTCCCAAAATAGGTACTTTATTCACAAAAATAATCACAACTCTCCCTTTTGTTATAAATATTGCCACATATTATATGATCCCCTATTCTTAAGTTAACATTTAAGTATTATGTTTCATGAACGTTTTAATAACTTGTATTAATTTTAGTTAAGGAGGATAAAAAGATAAATTAGGTTTAAATAATAAATTATATTTATTTTTATTTGATAATAGTTAGATAAATTATTAGGTAGTCAATGTATTTTAACTAGATAAAATTTTTATTATCTGTAAAATTTGTTTCATAGAAGTTAAATAGATGTTAGCAAGATCATTACCAAAAGGATCATCTTGTGATATGCTCTTAATTAATTTATATTTTTTACCATTCAAGGTAACATAATATTCTTTTAAAATTAAATTAATTTGAAATTAAACTTTTTTTAATAAGAAATTGAACTATTATTTTTTAATCTTTTAAAATTAATGAGGAGAACATTAATTAAATCATCAATGCCAATAGAATTAAAGAGACCTTCAAATCTCATAGCTATATACTTAGCACATATCTTAATTATAAATATATTTAACAGTTCGCAACCATTTTAATAACTGTCTAATTAAAGCTACCATTTTTTTTTTGTAAAATTTACCTGTCTTATTGTAAGAAACTTCTGAAGCACTTAATAACTGTTCTTAATATAAAAGGCTCTTAATAAAATTTTGTATTTAAAAATTTGAGGAAATTTCACATTATTAATATTATAACCTATATTCTTTTACAAAGCTTAAATCATAATAGAAATTTCTCTATCCCTATTTATAATTTTAATTATGCAGTGACTTTCTTCTGAAACGAAGCCAGAAGTTATAACACCTTACCTTAACTAGCCAGATGAGAAATCTCTTCAGCCTAGTTGGTAGGAGCACAGCAAAACGCGACCTGTCCACATCCTTCAGACCCACTAGTCCAGGGTTCGAAACAGCTGCGGAATCCAAAGTCAATTCCTTCTCTCCACAGCACACGGGGTAAAATAACATACCCGATGTTTCGGAGAAAACACCCAGCGCAGAACATTAAATAGGAGCTTATTAGTCAATGCATTATACAATATTTTTGAAGATGATAGTATAATTTCTAGAATTTTATAAGCATACTAAATGATAAAATGGAGGGTTTTGTTAAATATTTCACTTCGCTAAAATTAGACTCTAGTCTAAAGATTTATATGTTAAAACTAAATTTTAATAACATCAATGTCCAAATATCTTCTTTTACTGGAGCTCCATTTAATTATCTTTTATGAATAATATTATCAGAATCATTAAGCATATTGTTACAAAAATCATCTTGTGGGTGCATGATGAAAGCAGCACAATAAGTATGAAACCTCTCCTCATAATGTAAAACATTGCTTTATTCACAAATATTCTGGAAGCAGAAGCTACACAGTTTAGTAACACAAACACATGGCAAATCACTAACAGTAATAGCATTTTCAATAGCATTCAGCTCACCAGCTTACTATCTTGCACTGAGGATCAATCTCAAGAGTGTTATTTTTAATTTTATAGACACATTCATTCATCTCAGCATTTCCGCGTATTTATAACTGTTCCGATTAGATGTGACGTGACAGGGAAAATACTGGAACGTTTCTCCTGATAGAGACATCAAGAGTATTTCGAACATTTCTGGGAACTTTCAATTTTTCTAACCAAAGTCACCAAGTTTGTGGCCAACTCTCCATGTTTGACACCAGAGTTGAGGGGATCATTGATTAACCTTTCCAACAAAACCCCTGACTTATTTCTTTCCAATAATGAGAATAATTCAGTAGGGAAAATTCAATGCAGGTTGATAACACTCTTCACCTTTTCAAAGATTGATGAACTGGCAATCTCACTACATATAGCTATGATCATTTTCCTGGTATGAAGCTAACAGAGGAATGTAAAGGATTCTTGTCTAGATGGGCAACATTTGAATTCTTTAGACAAAACCATTTAGCTTCTCGATAACACAACATTGTAGCCTGGGATTCAGTCCGCTTCGTCGCTTCCAGTCCTGTCGAACGCTGATCAGTTTAATTCGCTTTCCGGTAAATGCATTTATGTTTTACAGACGTGCCGTTAAACCGCTCATGTATTCCCCTGGAGAGGAAGGCGGATCACTAAGTCACCCAAAGAGAACTTTATAGAGTAATCTCAGCTTTCGATCAAAAAGCATCTGTGGAGATGCCTTTTGATCGAAACAAAAGTGTTGTGAAAGTGAGCTACAGTGTTGTGTTATTGAGAAGCTAAACGGTAGAGGCCATTTGATCACCTCATACGCTTGGATATCAACAGCAGGCTGGTTATTTGAGAGTGTGTTGAAAACCTGTGAGTCTTTGCAAAGAATTTTTGAATTTTTCTCAAATAATCTTGGTCATAATTCAACAGCAGTTTCTCTTTTAGTTGAGACTTGAGCATATCCTTGTGGCTTTTCATCAGTGCTTCCTGGTAATACATCAGTTTTAGCTGCTGCACCATGTGCTTCTGCTTCATCTAGATTAATTGGTATCCATAAGTTCTTTGCTGTTGATAATGTCAAAAAGCATCATCTGAAGTTTTGGAATTTGATCAGAAACTCCAATTAGTATTAAATGATGGGTGCTGTCCTTATCCATCATTTAATACACGCCCAGTTGGTTTCAAAGTTAAACGGAAGCTAATTCTTTCTCAGTTTTCAAATTTTTCTCTAGTGATCTTGAGGCAGATGTCTTCGAATAAGACATCAATTTCAATGTCATCTTCTAAATTGCTATAGAGTGCGCATTTGGATTTTTAATATAATGACCCTAGTCTTCATAAAGCTCTTGAGTTGAATCTGAGGTCTTTACAATAATTATGCTTGAGCTTATCAACAAAATTACTAACCATTCTGTTATAAAAATACTCAACTACCAAGTGAATGTCGCTTGTAGTTGATTTTACTTCAAATAAGGAACTTTCATTAAAGGTTAGACCATGAGTTCCACCACCACATACGTCATGAGTTCCTCCACCTAAATCAATAATGAGCATATTTTTTTTACCTTTCAAAATTTTATCGAGTCCTTACCCCAATGCAAATACAGTAGGTCCATTGATTGCTGTTCCTCAAATAATTCAATGAAGCTTTATCTCCATAATTTTTTGTAGCTTGTCTGAGAATCAGTAAAGCAACTCCATGAATGACGACTTTCAATTGCCAGATATCTCGTGTTCCTTGAATCTTTAGATAATTTATTCCTCCTATCTTCTTTTGATCGATGTCCTCTATTCCTTGATCTTAAGCCGAACTTCGTATTTTGCTTTTTCAATCATTTTTTTCATAACTTGGAACTTAATTCTAAACTCTTCCAATCATTTTTTTAAAATTTTGTTCTTCATTTCTGTTCGTACGTCTTTCATTTCCTTTTTTTTATATAATTTTCACTTTCTCTTGTACGGTATTAATCATGTCCATCAACACTCTAAATTGCTCTTCCATGGCTTTTTCTGGAAGGCGAGTCACAGATATTAACATCTAAAAACGCATCTGATATTTATGTTAAAAATATCCTGAAAATGTACGTTAAAAACAGACCAACAATGAGGATAATGGAGAATGGGGTTTTTTATTCATAAATATTTAGGAAATGACGAAGTTCAGATAGCTGAACTTGTACAGATTGACAACACAGTCAGAAAAAACAGGACTTGTATTAATTAGCAGCACATCAGGAGCCAAAACTTCACTTAAACAGGTTAGCTAAAGAAGATAGCAAATAATTAATACTATAGAACTTTCAACAACGTTCAGGTCATCAGTTTTCTTAACTTGTTCTGCTAACAAATCTCCGAAGTGTTATATTGCAATTTAAAGGAAGATGAACAAATCCAAGCTATTTCGTGTACTTATAGCTGTACCAGTCAGATGTGACGTCACAGGAAAATTTCCGGAATTAGTTTTTGAATAGAGATTTCCAGAAATTTCGAGCACTTCCGAGAGCTTTCAATTTGTTGCCAAATTCGGGTGGGTTATTACTAAACTCTACTTGGTATCCAACGAAACCTTTGTAAATGTCTTTATCCAACAATGAAAATAATATTCCATGAAATAGTTACTGTAACTTCTCTGCGATATTAACACCATTATGCCTTTAAAAATATTCTTTAATGTCAGTTTGTTTAATAATTCGAAGTATATTTTTTTTATTAAAATGCAAAAATTTTCCAGAATTAAAGATATAGAAGATTAATTAATAAAATAAAATGGTTTTCAGGCCATAAACTTAATTTAGTGTAGGCGCAATTTTAACAAAAGATATTCAAGCATTTTCGAAATTAGTGAAGAATAAATTCCTAATTTCAATTTTATTACAAGTTTTATACAGTCTAAATTATATATTCTTTTATTATTTTTTAATATTTATTATTCATCTATTTTCATCATAATTTATAACTGGAATGACATTTTCTCATTTTTCAGATAACTTTCAATAGTTTCTTTGAGAAATGTTATGAAGACTTTCATTTTATTCCATCATCATTCATAATAGATTTCGTGGCCGCGGCGATAGCCTAGTGGTCATGTCTTCGGATTCATGGCCGGAGGTTTTCGTTCAGTCGCGGGTTCGATCCTTGGCCGCTAAAGACCCGCCGTGTAGCTGGGGCTGATGCACGTTAAATCTGTCGAGGCCCAAAGTGTGGTGTGAATGTTTGGAAAGGGGGTGCCAGCTCAGGTGTCATCCTCGTCTCTCGACCATAGCTCAAAATTACGAGGTCCGTCACCAATAGCTCTCGTGTTCCTTCTAGTGCGAATTTAATAAAACTAAACTCATAATAGAGTTCTCTTAAAAAAAAGAAGGTTAATAAAGTATCTTTCTATAAGTTTAAAATTATTTAGGAAGCATAGTTAATTATTCCTTTTATGTAAATTTTGTTTTCATACTCTTAGGAGCATAATAATTTTTTTTTTCATATGGGGATGTAAAAAATTAATACTCTATCCTTAAATTTGTTTTATAAAATATCATTATTGGTTACAAAGAAAATTAAAACTACATCAGTAATTATAAATCTGAAGTTATTACACAATATATTGCTAAATGAAATAGGATGGAAATATCATATTCTACTTAAAGTTTTGTTAACAAAAGTTTCTATTTATTTATTAGTTTAAATTATAAAAAGAAACATTGATTATAAAATAATTTGAAAAGTTTCAAGGATTATTTTAAGGATGCTAAGTGTTTCTTACTCAAGAGTTTAAGAAACTGAAAAGCCAAGAATGAAAAAATTAACTTATAATAATAATTATTCATTCGACAAATAATTTATATTAGTGATTTCCTGCATATAAAATGATCGCTCATCTAGCAACTTAATAACTGATATAATGAATGTAATATATGTTATAAAAATCAAATATAATAGCTATTCGGCAAGCACAAGTCGAAACTTCAATCACAAAGTAAAATAAACTCTGAAAAGCTGTAAACGTACTTTGATGATATAGAAATGAGGGAACTAAATAATATTAAATCAAGTGGAAAAACATGTTTATTAACTTTCATCCAAAAGTATATTATTAGGTTGATGTCAGATCAAAAATGATACTTCATAACAATATATTAGCGTTTACATAAATTAGTAAATTTACGATGATATTTTTGGAATGGTAACATTTAATACAAATTAAAGGAATTTTTCATTTTGGAAACTTTACTAATTTTATGAATATATAATTTAAAAATACCTTTCCTGTAAAATTTTCATTTAATAAGTACAGAACCAGTTTAAATGAACAAGTAATGTTTTCTGAAGTTGCATGTTTGTATTCTAAGGTAATACATTTATTTTAATTTGGCAAAAATGTAGTCAATATGAAATCATTTGATCAAATTAGAAATTAAAATTAACTTTATGGATTTTAATTGTTGTTGTAAGAGCTTGTGAAACATTAAATACACAGTGAGAGCAGAATTATAAAACGAGAATAAATTGCATGAGTTTCGAACTCAAAACGAGTATACCAAAAAACAATATGGAAGTGAAGCCACTATCTAATTATTCAACAAATACGCTTTGAAGATAATTATTAGGGAAAAGGTAAAATGTTCTTAAAAGCACACAGCTACTTTGGATATTAAGGAAACACACAGTAAAATGTACAAAAGGGAAAATAGAAAATCAAACACTAAATGTAATAAATAAATAAAAACTTACAAAAGGTAATAAATAAATTAATAAAACAACTGAATGATTGCACAAAATGTAACAAATTTTTTTCTAAAGCTCTTCAACTGACGTTTTACATTTAAAATAATTCTAAAATTGTTCAACATAAATCAATATAACAGCAAACATACTTTAACTCGATCTTAGACTTACAAATCAGTATACATTTATACTGAAAAATAAGAGGCTATTTTAAATACTGTGTTGCAATTTAAAACCTCATATGATTTCTCTTATCTGCTGTTAGGAATGAAAAATACTAAGAGAAATTCCAGGAGGAGTAGTCTGTGTAATCTACTTGTGCTACCAGACGTAACAGAATTTATCGCTGCATTGTAATAGGATTTAAAAAGTTCTGTGAAGATTTCCCTTGACCCTTTAATTTCCAACGAAAATCGTTTAGTTCCTATAAAATTTAAATAGCCTGTCTGATGTTCAATATTGATTTCAAGGAGAAAAACACTTTCATTTTATTTTACGTTAGCAAAGAGCCAGCAATAAAATGCGAATTACTTGCGACATTTTCCATGTTTTGAAGGATCGGTTATATAGGTTAACAAGAAAAAGTTCTTTAGGTGTCAGAAATTGATGAAAGTATTTTACGGTCAATAAAAAAACGCTGAAGGGTGGTAATGATACTAAAGTTGTTCAGGTTAACATGAAATTGAGATTTACAATAAATGCAAAATGTATTGAATCTAATAATGTTGATTTAATTTCATTGCACATAAATTAGCATTATTCATTTACTCTGAAAATAAGTTATGTAAAATTATATTAAGTCAGTAAATTATTGAACGAATTGCGAATTTTTTTAATAAATTTTTTTGGTATGTGAGCAAAGGTTGACGTAATTCATTAGTAGAATCTATCACATAAATTAGATGATTTGTCTTAAATATAGAGTAAATATTCTGTTAAGCTTCAAATCCTTTAAATCATGCCATCAAACAAATAACCGAAAATAAAATATATTCTAACATTTAATATTTGTTTTCTTTGAAATAAAAACGACTGCGTGTTTGAAAACTTAATTTTAAAAAAAGGGTGTTACTGCAGCTTAATATGGTAATTTTAAGTTAAGTAGTAGTGATGTAATATGAATTTTATATACCTTCCAACACCACACACACTAGCCCATATATATATATATATATATATATATATATATATATATATATATACACAGGTGTGCAAATCTTAAGAACAAGATGGTTTTACAATATACAATAATTGTGTGCAAAAGCTTTCTAAATCAACACAAATTAATACCATAAGATCCCCGAGACGTAAGAACACGAGTGATGTAACCTAAACTCTCAAAGAAAAAATCAAAAGGATAAAAAGGAACTTTATTGCAAAAGTAGCATGGAGCACAATGCGACAGAAGGCCGAAACATCTATGTGACAGGCTGCTGTGAGATCAGCTGGTGCATTGTCGCCCATGAAAAGGAACTGCGGACCCATAGCGCCTCTAAAATGACTCACATACGAAAGAAGAACCTTACTATAATGGGCCCCGGTGAAGCAGATATGAAGGTTGGTGACCAACCATTGCACTTCTCCAAACTAGTACACCGCGACCTCCAAACCGATATATTTAGATGATGTTGGAGGGATTATTACAGGTTTCTTACTCTCTCCAGATGAGTTTGCATCCAGAATAGCTACTCTGATTAAACCCACTCTCCATAAAGAGTACTCACTCATGTTACTCATACTTAATACTTACTCATCCGTAAAGAGTACTTGACCCCTTTGATTATCTTTTCAATTATGTTGATTATCTTTATTATTTGATTATCTTTTCAATTTTCAGCTCCACAGAAGATGCCTTCTCCGATGAGCAGGCGTTAAAGGTATAAGCTGTTCAGGTCGTTGTGTTAACAAAGCACCACCACTTTGCAGCCTCCTACACACGGTAAATCGTGATATCGATCTTTCAATCGCCTGTGCCGTGTCTAGCAATTTCTTCTGGTGTCTGCCGCTAGTTCGTTCTGGCTTATAGGGGTATATACTGATCGTCCCCTGGCGCGGTTGCTCGTGGACGACCATTACTGAACCGTCGCACAGTTGTTACTGGGGTTTGAAATTCTCTGCAAAGTCGGAAAACGATATCTATACATATTCAAAATGAATCATCCAATTTCAAAATGATTTTTTTTATAAATAAATGACACAGAATCAAAAATACGTACACGTAAAATGTCATTTCTTTATGTAAATTCCTGCCAAACACATTGTAAAGTGTCAATGGTAATTGATTGTACAGCAGCAGAAATTCGTGGCTTAAATTCTTATTAATTTGTGGGTAATGGTGGCGAATATACTTTACCGTTTACAAATCTCCAAAGGAAGAAATTGAATGAGGATGTATCAGGTGACTTAGGTGTCCAGCTGTGAAATATCAGTTCCAACTGTGTCATCGTCATCTGGTTCACTGCGACCTCTCCAACTGCGAGGTAGCTCTGAGAAAAAATTTATAATAGTTTACGTGAAATAACTTTAAGTAAAACATACGAGGATCTTCTGTTGTTCACAATATAAAGTATATGCATTTTTGTTTGTTTCCATGTATTTCGTAACATTTTGTGTACTTTATTTTTGAAAATATGGAATATTGTAATAGGATGATTCATTTTGAATAACTCTGCATCACTATTACATTAGTATAAATACGTGATCATCATAACAATATTAATTTTTAACTCTTTTTAAATTCTGGTCTGTCTTCAATTTTAATAACTTAACAATGACCGATATCTAAAAATTAACAATGGTTGTTAAATTAGCTTTACTAATTTATACTCACGAGCTTACACAGATCAAGAATAGACTCAGTTTATTCCATATTCTCGTATCTGCTATTATAAATATTTAGAATTATATATAAATTTGGAAGGGCCTGCATCTTGATTGACTGAGCATTGTCATCTAGGTGAGATGTGGATTTGTAACAAAGCACCTTGATTGAGAATTTTCATGTTAAGGATAAAGAAAATAATAAAGAAAATACCACAACAAAGATTTATCCTTATCGCTTGTCTGTTAAATATCTTTTGATGCTGTATATTAACATAAATATTAATTTTCGTGTTTATAAATTTGTAAATAAACTTTTCAGTTTTAAGTATTTGGCATATTTTTATTACAACAATTATAACAGAGAGATCCTGAAATAGCTCCAAGATATTGATCTAACTGCCGTAATTTAAAAATTCAGTCTACTTTCTAAATGCAGATATCTTGATAGTAATATTAAAATTTGCTTCTTAAAATGAATGAATAGGTTTAAATGATATGGTTTTTAGCTGAACTTAATTATCTGTAATTAATTTTCATAGAAGTAGAAAAACATTTCTATCGCAATATGCGTAAATTTAGACTGTAAATAGCTCTAATTAAGATAATGATAGTTAACTTAATTTTGTGGAAAAAGGTCAAGCATACTAAGCCTTAATTTACGATCTAATTACTTTGGCAATGAAAATTAAAAGAATCTATGATCTCTTTAACATTTATTTTCGGCTTGATTTATTTATAAGATTGTTTTCCGTTTAGAAATTTGGCAGGACAATAATGTTTTTAATAAAGAAATTAATATAAAACTTGAAATATATCAATAAAAAAACAGTTAAGTATTTTTTTTTTATTTTCATCTAAAGTGAATAAAGATAATGATAGTTAACTTAATTTTGTGGAAAGAGTCAAGCATACTATTACAGTTTTGCAAGTATTAAATTAGACTGAATTGATCTTTATTGACAGAGGGTTTATCCATTACTACAGTTGCCAAGAAAGGGCAGTTAAACTTTACATTTAATCTCGTTCCCAACTCATACTAAGCCTTAATTTACGATCTAATTACTTTGGCAATGAAATTAAAAGAATCTGTGATCTTCTCTTTAACATTTATTTTCGGCTTGATTTATTTATAAGATTGTTTTCCGTTTAGAAATTTGGCAGGACAATAATGTTTTTCATAAAGAAATTAATATAAAACTTGAAATATATTAATAAAAAAACAGTTAAGTAAATTTTTTATTTTCATCTTAAGTTAATAAAATATTAATCAAAAATATACATTTCAGCTTAGCTCTCTTCCTTCTGTCTAAAATGATAAGCGTCTGTTCATATTTCATATAGAAATAAATAAAACTTCGAAAGTACTACAGCAAGTTTAGTAACTCCTGTAGTAAAAGTGACATTCACGTATCTCATATATGTGACCACGGTAAGTGAACGGCTGTGGCATTGACTATGTTCAATTTAGCCGAGTATTCGAGTACTTATCTCACTATAGACACATAGTTAAGAGGAATTGAAGCATATTAAATTTGTTGTGACTCAATGTGATTCCTTTCAAGCGATATGGATGTGGAGAGGAAGGTGCCGGGTAAAGTGCCGATTTGTCATCTGGTGCTTTGGTTAAAATTATGAGGCTTATTTGATTATGGTCTCATGGAACCGGAAGAAACTCTCTAGTCCTAGATAAAGAAAAAGGAATTCCTGAGTATAATAATAATAATAATAATATCAATAGCACCATACACATATATAGATTATTACAAACAATGCTCATACAGAGAGGTAGTAGAAGCAGGGGATATAAGAAAAACCAGATATTTAAAATCATTGATAGCTTTTCCCTCCATAATTTGTAATTGTACAGAATTCAAATAATTTAATGTTCAAAATATTTACTTTTTCCTTGAAACTGTGATTTCATTATGAGTTATCCAATATATATTTGCACTTTAAATGAAATCATTAGATGCTTTAAAAAAAAGAAGAGAAAGTACTAACACTACAAGAAGGCATTAATTGATTGTACCAAGCTTTCTTTGGGCTATACTTTCAAGTCAGATTCAATTTATTATATTTCGGCAATATCTGGAGCTTCAAAGCATCACAAATTTGCACCAAGTTGCTATATGCATATATTATGAAGCGTATTTAAGGCGTATTTAAGAGAAAAGTAATTCTTATTATAGAGAGCATTATGAATTAATATTTTGATTCCGTATACTCACTGCGCTTATTTCATGCTAATATGTTTTCATTTGAAAGGCGACATACAATAAAGCTAAATAAGCAGTGTGATGAATTCGAAGGATTTTTCAACATGTCCAGAATTCAGTGATAGAACGATAAAAAGGACAAAGCGATCATTAGAGAAGCTTTTAGATTTCCTAATAAATCCTTATGAACGATGCTAACTGTATCATGACACCATTGTCCAACTACGATCAGTGATAAGTGAGTCAAAGAACAAGGTCTGAGCTTACATTTTTCATTTCTCTACTTGACAAATGAATAAACTCTTTTTAATTATGCTACGGTATTTCGTCCTAGGATCTCACTGACTCGAGTGAAACTGGGAATCGTCACCGACCATGAAGGGTTGTATGGAGATTTCTAGGACAATATTGGGTTACGAAACTAAATGAAGTTCTCCACATAGTTTCACAACTATAAGTTATGTTATGGGATATATTTGATTTGATAACTGAACTCATTTGGTATTCAACTGTAAAATACTTACACCATAGCTGAATTTAGTCGATCATTTTATAATCTACACCCTATTGTATTTCCCTTCCTTTCACAGCATCCTTTGAGTACAATTCATAATTTTCTTATCTGCACATAGAGATCCTTATTATTGATTGTGATAGGCCTATTCGAAAACATTTTTTTTGGCGATAAGAGTACTAAATTTATCCTCATAGAGCACGTTTCAGATTCGATGTAATAAGCAAATTTAAATCGACAGTTGGAGAAATTGTGACAAGACATCTTTCAGAGGGAATCCACTACGTCTAGAAATGAATTATAGGCAAAGCACAGTGTACAAATGTAGAAAAAAGGATTGAAAGAAATGCCTGTTCTTTAGAACCAGTTCATTTTAAAAGAACTAAAACACCTAAGTCGTTGGTCCTCCACAAACCTGTTCTTTGCGGTTTCGAATTATTTAGAGTCGTTTGTCTCTCTTTCGCTTCTCAGTTGTATAATCTTTTATAACATGACATGTTCCTCTCTCACAAGGATCTCTAATAGAGCCATAAACAGGAGTGAGCACGTATTAGCTACCAATAGCACTCACAGAAGCGAGAATGCAATAAGTACAAAGGAACACTAGCAAACGTCTAAAAGGAAACTACAGTGAAGGAGAAACGAAAACAAGCCCTTCCTTCAAGGAGGTAGACCTGGCAAATATGTCTTCGAACTGGAAGACCTATTTTGGTAGGCCTTCCAGTAAACCGACCAAAGCATGTTGAAGAACGCAAAAAGATTAGAGTAAGTGATTCCGACCTGGAATGAGTTTCTCGATGGGTAAATGCCCATTTCGTAATCGATTTTCACACCCAAAGGGAATCGAAAATTGAATTGTTTTATATTTAATTGTATTTCTTAAATTTTCTACCTAATTTATTATTTTTATTTTTAAATTTATGATCCAGTACAAAAAATCTCTAATTTTTTGAAAGGTATTAATTAGAAAGTGACAAAAGTATGTATATGATGTGCATAATAATTCATAAACGTTGTGCTTCTGCATTTATAATTCTCCCAAAAAATAATTTTAATTTTAAACACATGGCTTAGGACTCATAATGTAAGACCAACTGGAAGATCTTTTGATTTTCCAGTTTAATAATAATGATTTAAATATAATAATGATTTCCTGATAATAATGATTTAAAATCAATTGTATGTATTAATATATACCTTGATGAACTTTATAAAATCTAAGAATAATTTGTAAATAGTTTCTTTTATGAAACTTTTCTCTTTATTTAAGTATTTATTATTGTATTTTAGAAAAAGAAAACAAGAAATAGAATATGAGATTCATATGTACTTTTAATAATACGTACGATTTACTAAGAATATAGAAAATAATTAAATAGTTTTATGCACTTAGTCCTTATATTTTCCTGATAGCCTATTCATAAACCCGAATACCATCGATATCAATCCCTCACCAGAGACACCGTTGAATATTCCAACCAACTTCTAATCTCCCACGACATATTTTGAAACGCCAAGAACGAAGAACTGTTGTTGGGTTTTATTGAGATGGAAAATTGCAGCGTTGCAAACAACCACTGCACATTAAGCAACAATGCACCATCAAACGCCAGCAAAACATGAGCTTCACAGACATTTCAAGGAAAACCATAAGTCCCAATACGGGAACTAAAATATCGCCGGGGATAAACCGCATCCGAAGGGACGAAATCAACAAATCCCAATATAATCTAAAAGTGCAGGCCAAAACCAAAGAAAAGCAAAACAAATATTTTATCCAGTTTGCTGTATTACAGCAAACCGCATCAACATGGCCTGAACCATCTGAGTCCCACTGTATAGGATGAAAAATATATGTTCCTTTCTCGTGTAAGTGTCCCCAAGTTAACTTTTTGAAAAGAAACTATTTTTATGCTTTGGCCCGCTTGTTATCAGACTTCTGAAACAAAACCCTCAAAGATTATCTCTAATTATTAATTTTCCCAGCTACCAGACAAATACCCGCAAAATGATTATTTTGTGCCTTTTGAGTTATTAGAAACAAAACTGCATGATTCTCATGCTTTTTCATATGCATTATTATTATTATTAAACTGGAAAACTAAATAAAAACACATTTTCCAATTTTGTCAAAGCAGCTCTGGTGCAGAAAAAGCAAAATTATTTTTGGTGATTTAATCATCAGTAGACTATATTGGTTATATATTATATATATATTATTATATATATATATATATATATATATATATATTAGAGAAGAGCATATTATTACATATTATTATTAGTTACATATATACATATATTAAATAAGGCTATGGTTATTATATATATATTATTATATATATTATATATTATTACATACATATATATTATTACACATACATATTATTATTATTATTATACATACATATATATACATACATATATGTAATGAAGTAAATTATCATAAAAAGAATTTAAAACCGTTTCATATCACAGCGGGTTATGGATTTTAGGCAAAAGCTATCTTTCTTTTAAAGAAACAATTTAATGAAAAAGTCTTTCATCTAATACGTAGTTCCATAATTATTATACTTTTTAGTCTAAATGCATACAAAATATATAATAATGTTTTGTTTCAATTTGCAACAACCGA
>BMAW01003029.1:2930-26817 GCA_019974015.1 Nephila pilipes
CCCCCCCCCCCCAATTTTTTTTTTTTTTTTCTTTTTTTTCGCAAGAAATCTTTTTTGTTACGAGTAAATAGCGATAAACAGCTTTCTGAATCATCGACTCGTTACTCCATCGAAAGCAATCGCGGCACCCACTTGGAAAAAACCTTTTTCACTTCACTTCAAAAAACCTTTTTCCTGGTCCGATCGACTTAAAATTTTGACACGTTTCAAGCAAAGATTAGTACTCTAGAAAGACCTGGTTACTGGTTTACTACGAGCGCCATCTCTGGGTTAGTCTCGGGAGTTATTGATCGATGTGTTATATTTTCTTCGTTGTTTTGCTATTCAACAAATTTTGGTTTTTCACGGTATTTCGATTCATCTCTGTTTTTGTGATAATTTTGGTATTTGTCAATTTAATTTTTCGGTAAATTCATTTTGTTCTGAAAATTGGCATAGTGTATAACATTTATCTTTTACCCTCGAATTTTCATATCTATTTTTATTCATTTCCCCCTTTATTTACAGTATTTTATTTACATATTTTTATAGATGAATGTATACCTTTTTACTCAATGGTAAAGTAATGCTTTCTTATATATTGTACATATTGTTTGATTTTTTAATTACTGAAATTACATCTTAACTTGTTTTTATTTAAGTATTGGGTGTTTAATTACACACACACACACACACACACACATATATATATATATATAAGTTTTGTTAAATTTAATTATTTTTATTTAGTAGAGATTCATTTTGGAGAAAGCTAATGTTCGGAGTTGCGCATAATTATTGGTACACTTTTAAGGTGTTTTTTTGAATTAAAGACACACTAATCACCTCACACATTTACTACGTAATATGCATGCATACAAAGTCCAATTCTCGGTTAGAAACTGAAGTGTAAATATATCCAAAGCTCTAGGAAAACCAAACCAAACTTTTGAATGCGATCTGAAATTATTTTGAACGACCCCGCAATTCATTTGACTGGCTTAATTTTATAAACTTTGTTAGAAAAGAGCTTTAGGTTACGGTAAGGGATTACGAACTATAAATTGCGAATTTTAAGCCTTCTATTGTTTCCGGTAATTCGATAGATTATGTACTTAATAATAATGTACTCCTTAATACTTATTCTCTGGGTTGAAACAGAAATAATGTAAGTTAAAAAAAAACATTTTTAAAACAAGTTTTTATTGAAAGATGGAATAAAATTAATTTTTTGAAAATGTAAAATAACGTATAATTTGTAAAAGCTTGAAACGCTAACTAAAATACCAATGTAATTACCAATGAATTGAGTACCATGGCTGCTTACATATAAATGACAGTGAAACAATATTAACGGTTCAAGCTTTAATAAATTATATATTATTTTGCATTAAAAAATATTTTTATACATTTTAGCTCCTCTCAAAATAAAAGCTTGGTATAAAAATGTTTTTTTTTTACATACATTTATTTTATTCTTTTTAGTCCGAAATTTTCAGATTTAAAAGCAATTGCGTGAGATATATGTATGAGCCAAATTTCAACTCAATTGAGTGCAAGCCTTTTCCCCACACTCCATAAATCCACCATTTCTTGAGCATATCGAATTGTTGTATTGTCATCAGAGTTACATTATATGCGTAATTTCAACTTGATCGGAGAATAAGAAGTGGATCAAAATTCGAGTGCAAATTTTGAACTGTAAAGATAGACAGACATATGAAAATAGTAATAGATGTTGCCGATTCTGCAAACTCAGTGTGCACAATTCTTTCGACACCTACAATTATGCTATCCACGAGAGAGGATCTTGAATATTGATCAAAATAAAAACAAATATGTAACATAATAATCCTCTTCTGACACAGAGTGAGCTAGTGATGGTGAAATTTAATGATGCAATAGCCAAATATGGCTAAACTGCTTCAAAGAAACACGTAAATGTTATCTTGCCGATTAAAAAATATGGGGAGGTAAAGCTAAATAACTAAAAGGAGGAAAGTTAAATTGGTTGAGAAAAAAAAGAATGATCAAAAATAGAGAAGATTCACTCGGTTACATCAGGGTCATGATTTCTGTACTTATCTAAAGAAGGTAAGTCTTGTAAAGTGACACACACAAAAAAATATTCTCAGAATCGTTAAAAAAGGAATAAAATATTTTGAACAGAAAAATATAAGGGTGAAAAATGTATTCACAAAATAGTATACAATAATAATTAAGTTAACAAGAATAGAATCTATCTCTTTTTGTTATGAAAAAAATTCTCCCGCATAAGTATTACTTATATATTTTATAAAATTATTGAATTTTATTTATGGAGTTTATATTCGGAATACATTTTTTTTTTCATATACTTTTGTCACAATATACAAAAGCGAAATAAAAATGTCTCAGTATAATGAGTTTTTATCTTATATATATGGTTTGAAAGAATTACCTGTAATTTACTGGTATCCCGGTTTGGTTTGAAAATTTTGCGGAGTTACTGGTATAGTTAAAAATTGTTGGAAATATTCCTTCAATTTTCTGCTTCATCTGGAAAATTTTTATAAGACGCATTTCTGCCACTGAAGTGTCAGCCATATAACGATACACTATATATAAAGACACAGCAGGCTTGTCAAAAAGGGTAATATTAGAATTGTTATGAGTGGTGTTAGGAAGTTTAATTGGGTAGTCTTACGTTTGAGTAATGTTAAGTTTAATTTTGGTTTTTAGAATTTAATTTTTTTATCTTTACTTTGAAAAATTTAATATTTACAATTTTCAGACTTTTCTTTAATAAATGGTTTTTGAGTTGCTGCGAAAATGATTGCGGATTAATTTGAATTGTAATTCGCAACAAACATCTAGTTATGGTTATGTTTAGAGTGTGTGACATTGGGCTATTCGCGGTTTCTCTTCACTAACCTTGGGGACTTTCAATTGAGATTGATTGCTTTCACTAAACAACCTTTGCCCAACCAAAAATGAAACGTGATGAAGAATATTAATATGTAAAGCAGTTAGGGATGAAGTGAAACGGTTGGATTGAGAATTATATAAACTCCATCTGAAGGAGAAGAGTATCCGAAGGAGGATCAGAGAGGCGTTGTAGTGAGAGGAGGTGGAATCTAAGTGCTATATTATAGGAAGGCAGATTTACAGATTAGTATTGAGGTCCGAGTATAGATCGCTCGGATTGATAATTGTTCTAGTATTTTCGGCAGTTGTTCCAGATTCGGAGTTGCAGTTGATAAAAGATATTGGAAGAAGCTATTAGATTATTATTGGTGGGTTGAATTAAAGCGTTAGTAAACTTAACCTGGAGAGCACTATTATTGGTGTCATAATAGATATATATTAATAAATTGTGAAAATTGTGTAATTATTGGTGTCGTAGTGTTTAATATTTAAAATTAGTGATGGCACAAGATAATGCCCGGAACGACCGGGTGTTACAAGTGCACTGCGAAGCTAGTGATAGAACTCGATTTTTTACGGCTGCTTGATTTTTTTCAGTTATAGAAACGTACCAATTAATAAACTTACACGAATCATCATTTTTTTGGCGGAGGGGGGGTCATTGGGGTTTTAGACACTCGCATGTCCTTGAAAACACATTCCACCATTCTACAGAAAATTAAGTTTTAGAAGAAACCAGTAATCTTTCTTTATAGAAGTATACTTAATTGCTGGAAAGGAAGGACATGGTGGCGCTTTCGCCATTCTTACATAAAAATGAAAGCGGGGTTTCGGGATTAATCTTCATTTACGGTTTGGTGGATTTGAGATTTCGTCCTTCTCAAGTGAAGCATTTCTTCAAAATCGATTATCTGTTGTTGTTGTTGTTTTTACGGTATCTTGACGTGACAAACCAGACGTATCACCTAAGTTAACATGACCGTTTATTTTGAAAGTGGTATAAGTCCATTTATTTTAAAATTAAGATATTTAATGGTTTGCGTTTCAATAAATTTAAAAATATTAGAAAATTAACCCTATCCAGATCTTATCGAAGGTGACAGACCGACGCGACAGCTATCAAAATCTGATTTGGCGGCAAGTTCCACTTAATGCATGCACATAATACTAAATACATGAACTTAAACCAATTTCAAAATAAGCGGATCAAATTAACTGAAGTAAAGCGTCTGGTTTGTCACGTCTAATGCCTTAAAAACAGGTTATCTATGAAGGAGTATCGCAAGATTTAATAATAATTAAGAGATAACGGAGGTATCTAGATAAGATTTATTCTGCATATTTATTGATCTCTATGTACATTATTTTACAAATTAAGCTATTCATGGTGATTTATTTGATTTCAAGAAGCCGTCGTTTGAAGAAGCCCGCAGTGTCGTAAAGTTTAATTATTTTCCTGCTGTATTTCCGTATAGTTTTCAATATTACTAAAATTTCTGGATCAAAATTTCACTGTTATTTATTATTAAGATTTCATTACATAGTCACCATCAAGCTCTACATTTATTCCACGGTCGTTTCTTGATCTTTCGAAGGCCTTGATTGTTAACTCAGCAGACTGCACTTTTATCTTCTACATATTGCTATTCAATATACCAAACAAAGAAATATAAATATCTGTAATTTACAACAGTATATACATAAATGTATTCAGATTTCTGAAAAATAAATTGTATTAAGATTTCTGAAGAATAAATTGTATTCAGATTTCTCAGTTACTTCTTAGTCATAATTAAAACTTTATGATACAACCTCGTATTTTAAAGAAATGCTTCACTTCAAAAGGATGAAATCTCTAATCCTTCAAATGGCTATAAATTAAACTAATCTGAGGATCAATATCAAATTTATTTGGCTCCATTTAACATAAGACAGTACACAATCCTAAAACCAACTTTCCTTAACAGTGCAATCTGTCGACTGAATTTTATAGTAAAATTTCTTTGCTATGAAAAATTTACTATATTTTTACTGCCCCTGAGATTTGTTACCGGATCTTTTCATTTTAATTATTATTTCTGTTTTCAGGGTAGAATCGAAACGCTAACCACCGCTGCCGGAATACCCATCGCCGACAAACTGAATTCTCTGACGGTTGGCCCCAGAGGACCGATTCTCCTTCAGGATTCTGTTTACATTGAAGAACTGGCACATTTCGATAGGTGAGGCTGAAATACATTCTACGTAATCAGCACATAAAGAGAAAAGTAACGACAATTAGTGATTATGATTTCTGTCTTTCTCAGGGAGAGAGTCCCCGAGAGGGTGGTGCATGCTAAAGGTGCAGGAGCTTTCGGATTCTTTGAGGTCACCAATGACATTTCCCAATATACTCGAGCAAGAGTCTTTAACGAAGTCGGGAAGAGGACTCCTATTGCCGTCAGATTCTCATTTGTCTGTGAGTGAACTCATTTTTCAATTGTCAAAGGTAGATTGATTTTTGAGGGCTGTGGAACATCAAAGGATATTATCCCCTTTAAACTTTTTTTGGTTGTTTATTTCTGTCCAACTAAGGTCCGCTTGTAACGCCTCTCTATTAATATTTTCTGCTCCAGTTATAAATCTCTCTTATATAGTCACCAAATAGTAGTCATATGAATAGAATTTATACAGTAATAATAACCAAAGTCTTTTATTGAGGCTGGGGATTAAAAAAGTTTATTCCCAACTTTGCTCTCTTTATGTTTTTAAATCCAATTCTTTTTGTGAGCTCCTCGCGAACTGTTCGTTGAAATTATTTTTACAACAATCTTTTGGAAAGAAAATCAACTAATACACGAAGTTGTCCCAATCTAAAAATGCAAATTTTCTTTGTGATCGTCGTAAAAACCCCAGGAGATGGCTCGCTGCAAGCGGTTCGCAACATGTTCATTCAGCGCTTAAATATTAGTATATATTTGTGAGCTACGGTTCTCTCGAGCCTCTCACGAATCATTACATGAAAATATTTTCATAACGAACTTCTAGTGATCCATGGGAAAGGAAGAGCCATCCGCGAACCACTACTAGTCAGTATAAAATAACCGACGGAACTTGGTGCAGAAAGAAAACTAACGAATTACACGCGACACCGCTTCAATTTTATGTGAACTTTTTTTTGTTTCTGTTGAAAAATCTGGCAAAAGATGGATGCGAGCAGCTCATTCTACACTTAAAGGTGTATAAACATTTTGCGAATCAAATATTTCTCACACCGCATGCGAGAAGTTCGTTGAAATAATTTTTATAATTAACTTCCAGTGATTTCTAGGAAAATGAGAACCAACCACGAACCGCTAAGGAACAACACGAGGCTGCTCCGATCTGAACTGCGAGCTCCTATTGTATTCTTCTAAAATATAGTTCGATAAGATATGGTTTGCCACAAGTGGTTCACGGGCATCAGGTGCATATATATTAGCGAGCCGAATTGTTCTCGAACCGCTCACAAAACGTTGAAATAATTCTCCAATGAAAATTCAGCGATCTTTTGGAAAGGAAGAACCAACTGTGTGAATTAATATTTTACATTTACATTCTTAATTTAATTATGGAAGATTTCAAAGAGTTGGCTTACCTGTCAGACAGGCGGTATTTCTTCATTTTTGTTCTTGGGTAATCCAGTCGTCACTTAACTCAATGATACGTCTTGCTGCCATCAATAATTTATTTGTTTTCAATGATGTCACACCACAATTAACAAAAGGCATAATATACAAGGTTTCGCATTGTTAAAATCTTAACATTTTAAAATTGACTTTTGCTGAGCATGTCTGAAACATAACTGACCTTTGAACTTTGATCTTTGAAGAATCTCACAAGGGGTGCAGTACCTTCTTTTTTCTAGTTTCAACACATAAGGTACAAGCTAAAATAGATGATGGAGCGTGGAGGCTCGCGAGCGAGAAGAAAACAAACAACTACACATTTTGCAAACTCCCAAAAGGCAGTTTGGCGAAAGTTTGCTCAAATCATTGCAATTTTATTGCTGCGACTATAAGCCAAGACATTTTATGGAGTATATAATAAAAATGATTCAGTAATCTTTTAATATATATGAGATTAATATATGTCTCCGTAGCCGAGCCTTCTGATTTCTACGGCAATAATACGTGTCTCTTCAGAGGAGCCTTTCGAACGTAGAGTTCATTTAAAAAGCAATCACACACATTATTTCCTTTTCAGCTGGAGAATCTGGCACTGCAGACAGCACAAGAGATCCTCGAGGTTTCGCTATAAAGTTCTACTCGGAAGAAGGAAACTGGGATTTGGTTGGCAATAACACGCCTATTTTCTTCATCAGGGATCCGATCCTTTTTCCGAGTTTCATACACTCCCAGAAACGAAATCCAGTGACGCACTTGAAGGTGAGTATTAGAAAAGTTATTACTAGAATAATTCAGAAGTGTTTTCAAAATAGTTTTTCCATCAGTAAAGGAAGCAAATTGTAAATTATCTGTTACAAGAGTAATCATCATGCTTATAAAGTTTTCATCTAGTAACAAAATTAATATTTTATATGGTTTTTGCAAACTAAGTCAGCTATATGTCAAATTTCTACTGCGAGTTTTTAGTGCACTATTTTACCTATTAAAGTATTTAAATATCTATAGGAAATGATTGAGTAAGAAAATTGTTAGAATTTATTTATTGCATCGACATAAAAGGATTAAAATCTAGATTGCGTCTGTTAGTTGAAAATCAGAATAAAAGCTTCAATGAAGGTGCAATGTTTCATCCTTCGGGTTTCACATAGGCAATTGGAAAGCGAGAATTGGATCTATAAGATCAATAAGAGAATACGGACAACTCTGGAGAAAGTTGGAATTCTGAAATTGCTGCAAAATGTTCATAATTATTCAAAGCTCGAGCGGTCATAGGATCTAAACCAGCGTCGGTGATTGTTCAATGCCTGTATGAGCGATTGTTCTATTTCTGCTTGTATGCTCGAGTCGGCGATTCAATAATGTCCACATCGGAAAATGTTCTAAGCTCGTCTTGGCAATTGTTATATGATTGAGTCCACAATTGTTCTTTGAACGAGTCTAAATCTTTCATTATGCTTAAATCGGCATCTTTTCTAAGCCCGAATCATCAGTTTTTCAATGCCTGAGTCGGCAATTGTTATACGCCCGAAACGGATATTATATCCTTGAACTCTTTCCTTTATTGCCAAGCTATATCTGTGTTATTTAATAAATTGTAAGTTTGCAATCCATTCTGTTTAACTCTTCTTTATGTCATTGATAATGATTTATACAACTATAATTTACACAAAAGGTTCATTTAGTATCAAATTTAATTTTTTATCTCTTGTTAGTCGAATTTATTGGTTTTTAGGGAATACTGCTCGAATTTTATTCAAATTGAAATTATTTTGAAATACATTATATACAGATTTAATAATGATCTGTCTAATTTAAAATCATTTTCGTAAGTAAATTGAATATCATCCAGAAAATCGAGACTTCTCAAAACCTAGATATCAAATAACTTTGGAGTAACATTTGTGGCGAATTGGAATACCTACTTGGTACTTGTGTAAAATCCTTTCGATCATGGAAGTTAGCGCTTTGTTTCACCACCAGTCTTTTCAGTGACCTAAAACCCCCAATTCCAATCAACGAACAAGTCCTCTTCAGAATGTGAATCCGAAGCTACATAAATTCGTCTATGTAAGTATCTAAACGGTGGATTCCCCGATACTTTTCATTGAATCAGTAGACCTAGCCCCTAAGTCTTGCTTGTATACCAATCTTCGAATCAACAATATTATAATCTTCATTTCTCTTATATTGGTGACTAATTTTGAAATGTTCGAATTCTCTTGCCGTAGTATTTGGTAAATAAAAATTAAATAAAATTCTCGTTAGCTTAATATACTCTCTATAACAAAAAAAACAACAACGAAGTATCAAGAAGTAGTTGTCCGATGGAGACAAAAATTGGCGGATAGGAAAAGTATGTACAGAATAGAAAATGATTAAAATTTCAGAAAAACGGGATGATTTATTTCAGAGTTATATAGTTGCAAAGCAATGAGCTCAATAAGGTATTAACCCTCCTATAGCCTGCAAGCAAGCTGTCACATAACGTGGCATAGAGTGATAAAGCTCCCTGATGATGTCCTGTGGTATCTTGCCAAATTTGGTCCTATTGTCGGGCGATGTCATCAACATTCCCTGGTAGATTCAGTCGCCTTCCCATCATATCCCAGACACGCTCGATTGGAGAGAGATCTGGCTGGCCAAGGAAGTGTTTGACAAGCTGTAAGGTAGCTCATTCAACACGTGCCGTATGTGGTCTGGCATTTTCTTGCTGAAAAATAAGGCCAAGACACTGCAAAAGGAATGGTAGCAAAACAGGTCTCAGAATGTCGTCGACGTACCGATGTACTAATTAGGACCAAAGGGGGCCGGCTATCAAGAGAAATGGCATCTCAGACCATAACTCCTAGTTGAGAGAATATGTGACGTGAAAGCAGGCTCGGCAAGCTGCCCTGGGCGTCTCCAAACACGTCTTCGATGATCGTCGGGACACAGTTGGAAGTGGGATTCGTCGCTTAACACTATAGGTCCACAGTCAGCATCATTCCCACCTGGTCGAGCTAAGAACCTCTGTAATTTGGCTCGACAGTGTGCAGGCGTAAGTGGCAAGTGGTGTAGCGATCGGTACGAGCGTAGATTTCGCTGTATCAGTCGTCTGTGAATGGATATTCGTGTGTGGGTCGCACGTCGGATGGTTGATAACTATGAATCAGGCGCTGTGACATCTGATCTGACAATCACTCTATCCTCCCGATCTGCTATGGCCCTAGGTCGATCGCTACTATCATGACGCTGAATTCTGCTATTGTCCACCCATTATTGCCAGTATCTTCTAATCACCGCATCGCATCGATCCATATAATGAGCGATTCTTCGATTTGCCCAACCTGCTTCTTTCAATCCAATGATACGACCCTTTTCAAACTCTGACAGTTGCTCGTAATGAGCTGCGACGGAGCGTTTTTTCAGTCGTTGAAAGGTATCCTAAATCGCAATGGAACAGAAAATTTGACCATCAGATTGAGAATCGCTTCTTATACGCACCTGTTGAGTGCGCAGTTCCAATGCGCTGTAGCTCCCGCTATTCATTCACTGGACACCAAATTTTAATCATTTGCATGTTCGGTCTAAATGTCTTTGTATACGAAATTTCATTACAATCGGATAAATCCTTCATGGTGCGTCGTTTTTTTTTTTTTTTTTTTTTTTTTTTTTTTTTTACAGAAAGAGGTATTGTTGGGGAGTTTTTTTTTTTTTTTTTTTTTTTTTGTTTTGTTATAAAGAGTAATTTGGTGACATTTTCTGATTTAGCGAAAAGAATTAATGGGAATTGGCCAAGTAATAGGTTGTGACAGACAAATAATTTTCTTAAATTGTTCCATTTAATCCAGGAGAAACTTATAGTTATTTACACGTTATAACGAGAGTCATTTATCCTGACCAATATAAGCTTTAAGAAACTGTTTCTAACTATGCATTTCTTCATTAGGATGCTGACATGTTCTGGGACTTTTTGAGTCTGAGACCCGAATCGACTCATCAAGTATCTATTCTGTTCTCGGACCGAGGAATTCCTTTCGGCTACAGATACATGAATGGATACGGCTCAAACACTTTCAAACTGATCAATGCTGAAAATGAATCCGTATATTGTAAATTTATATATAAGGTAGTATGGAAAATTTATCAAAAAAGAATTGTTCTTTTTTTATATAATTTGAATAAGATATAAAAGTCATTTTTTTTAAAGTTCAATTTTATATCACGATACTTAAATTATTCATTCGATCATGGTAATCTAACTAATCAATGAAATATATGAGGGCGAATTAAACATAAGCGAGACTTTTTTTAAAAATATGTTTTCTGGAACATTACCATTATTAACACATCATTGTTATTTTTCTATACACCCTCCTTTAAAATCTACTTATAGTGGCTCCCAAAATTAAGTATACATCTTTCTTTACTTTGAAAATAGTAACATATGGTAAAGAGTTTTATGTAAAGTTTTTTTTTATTAGGAATGATAAATCGTTCTTTAAAAATAAGATATTTATCCAAAAAATAAGCATGAAGTTAATATAATAATAAAATTATTTGCATTCTCTGACTAAATGACATGAATTGATGTCACAAAATAAAGTATATACTTTTTAGAAAATTACCACAATCTGATAAATTAGCTACCACTATTTTACTAAAGTCTTAGCGTTTAATATGAACATTTGATTTAGATCCTATTGTATAAGTTTCTTGTAGAAATGTTAATTATTAATCTTAAAAATGGTTTCCAAAACGAAAACGGCAGCTCAAGTTAAAGAGCTGGTCATTAAAATGGCTGAGGAAGATAAATCTCTTAAAAATTATAAAAGTAATTCAACGAAGCCATAGATGTGTTCAAAAAATTGTCAAAAAGTATAAAGAGTTGGGACACGGTAAAAATATTCCAAGAAGAGGACGAAATAAAATCCTGGATGACAGAACCAAGAGGAGAATCCTACGAAAGGTGACCGAAATTCCGAAGGAGAGTGCTCCAAAAATTGTAGCAACCAACTATCATTTCTTAACGAAACAAGGAGAAATGGCTTTCATTTGCTGAAAATTATATTTCAAAGTCTCCAGACTTTTGGAATCACGCTATATTCAATGATGAAAACAAATTTATTATTTTTGGAAGTGATGAGTGATGCTATGCTTGGTAAAAGCCTAACAGTGAGTTGTATCTATAAAAACACCATTCCTATTGTCAAGTATGGGGGAGGGGCTCTGTACTCGTATGGGGCTGTATATCAGCCAATGGTGTGGGAAGTTTAGTGTTTATTGAGGGGATTGTGGACAAAATTCAATACTTGAACATTTTGAAAAATAATGTAAAGCAAAGTTCTGAGAAGTTGAGTTTAGGATCGATTTTCATTTCTCAAAATGATAATTATCCTAATCATACAGCTAAAATTGTTCAATTGAGACAGTTGTAGAACTATAGAACACAGTTGCACACTCCACCACAATCGTCTGATCTCAACGTAATTGAAAATGTACGGTCACAGTTGAAAAAATCTGTCCAAAAGCCCCATACCACGAGTAAAGACAACTTAAAAACAGTTTTTAAAGAAGAATGGATGCCTCGCCGTCTGGAAGCCGTCATTAATTAGAAAGGGTGTACAACCAAGTATTAAGTTTGTCTTTTTATGTTTTCATTTAAAAGTTATTCCAGGTGTACATTTAATTTTGTGAATTAATATTTTGTAGTTTCTGCTTAAAAATTATATAATTAATTTATTAAACGGATTTCATTCTTGTTTCCACATCTAGTACATTTCTTAAAATGTACTTTATCACTTAGTTATATATTAGTTTTATATACTTAAACAGAATTGGTTTCTTATACTTTTAATGACAAAAAAAGGAAGGTATATACTCAATTTTGAGATCCATTGTATTTTCTCCAACATAATGAGAGCTGTTTTTATTCTTGTTTGATATAAAGAAGTCAAATGTACGGAGACAACTGCATTTATATTCTTCTAGTTCTTCATTTGATCAAAATCTTATGAAATTCATCTTAGTTCTTTGATGAAAAAGGTCTAATTAACTTAAGACAATTACGCAACTGTACGCTCCTTTTTTTCAGTTAATGTTTTTCTATTGTTGCGTAGTAAATCGTGATTGTTCGATTCATAATGTAAACAGTTGTAACATAGTTCGGCGTTTAATAGTCTCTCTTAATACCTCCGAATTATCGACATTTCCGATAATTGGGAAGTATTAAGCTGTAAGTTTTGCTTTTCAGATATCTTGCCTGTCGTTTATATTGTTTAAGTGAGACTCTATTGTATATATATTTATGTTGTTGTTCGGCTTTCACAGTGCAGGAAAGGTTCACATAGATTATTAACAGTTTCTTTCGGAGTAAATCCAAATTTTTATTCTGAAACTCTCTAGAAGGTACAATAACTTCCTCTGCACAGGAAACAATTCTCACAAATGCACACATTCACTAAAAAAAATTCACAGTTCACACAATCGCAGATTCAAATCATGTGATCACAATAACACAAGCGCATACAGGGTGGTCCTTGTTTCGGACGTCTTAGAGAAAGAAGCAATAGACGTAACTGCTTCATATTCGGAGGATAACCCATCAGACCATAAGAAATTTATTTGTGGAGGAAAATATTAGTTCCATCAAAGATAACTAGATGGAAATTAGGTGCAGTTCTAGGTTAATGATAAGAAAAATGTAGCATAAACTACCAATGAAGAAAAAAGGACGAAGTATATCGGTAATTAACTTTATTATTACAGCCCGACACTCGAGTAGTAACATAACAGCAGACAAAGATTTCATAAGTGGTTTTCAACATGTATACCTAGCTTCTGGACCAACACTTACCACCGTATTACAATATAATCCACAGCGGCGTGTTACCGATAGGGGCAGATGTTTCGTAAGTATATAAGGGGATGTAGTTTTTCAAATCCGCCAAATTTCCTATATTTCCTCGAAAACTTGGTTTTTGAGGTAAGCCTAAAACCAAAAGTCCCACAGGATAGGTCAGGGTAACGTGGAGACCATATTGTAGGAAATGCACGACTGGTATTGTGATCCTCCGAAAAGTGATGTAGAAATAATGACTGAATCTCACGTGCAATGCGAGAGGGTGTACCATCTTGTTGGATAGGTGTTGCAGAGATGTCTTCATGTTACTGGAGTTCTGGAATGACCACACCTTTCAACATAACCCGATAACGTGCTGAAGTTACATAGCATGTTTTTTTCTTCCTGCTGGGTGATTTGCTCAAGAAAGATTAATGCGGTGTGATTTCAAGAGAAAAATGGCCCAGTCACAAAGGTTGCAATGAAACCGATCCATATTGAAACGTGTGGTGAACACAAGAATATTTGTTGAACCTGGCGGGGATTCTCAGAGGATCAGATACGACAATTATGTGTGTTCACTGTTACGCAAGTGTAGAAATGAGCCACATTCGTCCGTAGGATGTAATTACTATGACCATTCTGCTCCACTTCCATCTGTACCAATAACGTTAAAGAGAACGTTTCACACAGATGGTTACCACCAGATTCTAACTATTGTAAGCAATAGATATTATACGAATAGGAATTGAGTGTTGTCCGCCTGCATCTCCATATTGTAGTGTATGACAAACCTAGTTGCCTTTATAAGCCGCGAACGTTACATGCTCCTGCTGTGTTCGTATTGGTCTCCCCAACGATAGCGATTGAAACATCATCTATTACCTGCGGCGTCCGTTTTTTTGCTCTCGGCCTGTATGAACAGTAAAACTAATAGTTTCCTTGAAACGTTTGATCATAACACTGGAATAATGAGTTAATTATTGGCACCACGTATTGTTTTCTTTAATGGTAGTATCATGCTTATCCTTTACCGCAAGCTGATTCCCCTAGTGGGCTTTGTTAGAAATAATACTCTCTCCCCCACCAATCAATTTCTCAACATCTGATATGTATACCCTATATTTATGAAAAATTGCAACCAAGAGGGCAAACATGCATTCTTTAATTTGAACCATCCTATATGTTTCCTATATACTTGTACATCTTATATACTTGTACAACATACATTGAGACTTAGATGCTCATTTATGTATACTTTAAAGAACGTACTATAACATTTTACTTGCTTCTAGAAACATCTTCTTCCATCTAGGGCTAATTTAGCTGCCAAATTTTTCGGCAAGGTCACGTAACCATTTCGGAATCATTTCCTTGCATTTTCTAATCTTGACAATAAGACTTTATTTCATGCAACAGTAGTTGCCTTGCATCGGGAAAAAGGAAGTCCAAACTTTCAGCGTAACAATATTAAACAAGACAACGATGAATTCCACAAGTAACATGCTACGAACCTAGATTACAAACACCAATAGTTGATAAATTACGACGATAATGTCATGCTTATTCATAACAAAATACTGTTATGTTCCTTTGATTTCCAGTCTGACCAAGGAATTAAAAATTTGACCAATGAAGCAGCTAGAGAGCTGGCTGGTACTGATCCAGACTACGCCATTAGAGATCTTTATGATGCAATCGCCAGAGGAGAATTCCCCTCGTGGACCTTCTACATACAGGTCATGACTTTTGAAGAAGCCAGCAATTTTAGATTCAATCCTTTTGATGTCACCAAGGTAAGTTTATTGCATTTAGAGGAAGCAAGTAATTTAATACTTTTATAAATGTTTTGGAGTTTGTTTTTAAGTTATTAATAATAGAAATAAATAGCAAACCCGATCTTTTTCGAAATTAATTAGTGACTAATTCGTTTCTTTGGTAGTGAAAGACATAATTACTCAATGAAGATCAGCCAAAATGTTTAACCAGTTTATGCAAATATTTGAATAATACGTAATCAAAATAAATTAAATATGTGGAACGTTTTACTTAATTCGTCCCTAACAAATAATAATAATAATGTTTACTTATCTTGTGTTCTTAAAGCAATAGATTTCTAGTTATAGGCGTTCGAAATACCTTCTGACAGTTACTCTAACCTTAATAGCAATCCAAAGGACTCTGACTAATTCCACAATATACCCTCATTCAATTCAGTATATTTCTTTTGAAATAGTACTGTTCATTTATTTATGTTATGGATCCTTCGCTAGACGGAGTTTCCATACTAATAATCGTAGCACAGCAATTTCAGAGGTTAGTTAATGGAAAATATAGCTGGAAAATCTGATACAAATTTTATGAAATTTTGATTCTGAGATTTTCATTACGAGTTGCGAAGTATATATATATATATATACATGCATACATATAACAAACTAGTTCATCCCGACGGTAGATAGTAATTCGAATTCGTGGAATTATAACGATGGACATTGGAACTCGCCCTGGCGTTCAAAGTAGGACATTTTGACTGTTCATATCAAGAATGAAACCGTGATCCAGCGCTGCTGAGGGAAGAGCGCTGACAGGCTAAATGC
Source organism: Nephila pilipes (assembly GCA_019974015.1). Lineage (NCBI taxonomy): Eukaryota > Metazoa > Arthropoda > Arachnida > Araneae > Nephilidae > Nephila > Nephila pilipes. The sequence continues at coordinate 18,884 of BMAW01003029.1, forward strand.
AGAAGAGAGAGCGAAGAGGAAAGCTGACGAGCGAAGAGTGCTTCACCATTTTATTTCAAAATAGAGCGCACTGTGTGAGCTAACTCATGGCGCCGATTCGTGGCGTCATCTATGGAGCAAATGAGGAACTAGTTTCACAAAATGATTGTTTCGTAAAAAATGACACTTCCAGTTCAGCTATAAGTCACTTTTCAATTTGGAATTAGTATTACTTTTAGTATTTTATAATAGTTTGTATTTATATATATATTTAATATTATGTGCTTTTTGGAAAAAAGTTTTGGATAGGCTTACAAAATATCTCGTAAACGAGCTCCATTGTTCTATCCGCAAATACGGGCTTTTTACATCACATTTTTCATAATACTAGGATACAGCAATTTTTCAGAATACAAGGATATTTCATAATATAAGGGATGCAGCAAGAGATAAAGTAATCAGAGATTACATTGAATTTCTTGAAGGATTGTGATCTTGAGCTGAGCATTATGTATTAAAATGGCCTGCAAGATGCTCCCAGTGAAAAAAGCTGTGGTGGAGTGATATGACGGGGACGTGAGTTAGATACTAAGTTCGTAAGAACGGCTTCGAGTCGAGGATTTTGGTTTTTCAGCAATGCTTTCGTCAACATGATCAAGATTGTCCTGGCTGTTAGCCGAGTGGGATCTATCATCTTATGTAGTATCTTTAACAGGATACTACATATATCATGAAATGGTTAACGAAGGTCAACATCATAATCGAAGAAAGAGATCTTCCAAAATGAAATGATGCACATTTCCTCTCTGTGAGAGAACAATGGAACTTTTATTTGTTTTGAAAAATCAGATAATTTTCCCACGTTGCTTAGATATTCATTTTTTCGAAACAGGTTCCCTAGAAATTAATTGCACAAAAGTTATTCGCCTATTAAGTTTTATAACGCTTACCTCTTATTCGTTTCAGAAGTCATTGTTTACCAGCTAAATAGTCACTAAGTTAATGTTTAAGCGCATAAATATAGTAATCAAATGATAAGAAGACAGACAGTTGGGCTATCAGTATTTTAATAGTTCTTAAATCACGAATATGCACTCTCTTTGTCTACTAATCTTCAACGCGTTTATAATCTAGTCTAACGTTAATACAAAAGATAAATTTTACCAGCGTACATGAGTCCGAGTGAATTAATTTGTCACGACTAGAGATTTTTTAGCTTCTACTCACTCTGAGAGACTCCAGATCCAAGTTAGATAACAATCAATGTAATTTCATGCACGTCAACTACGTCTACGTACTGTATTAATTACTATCTTCTAACCACTAACTTCCAATTTCTTACTTCTAACTTTCCGGCTTCCTATATGCAGTTTGACTTCGTTTATATATAAGCGTTTCTTTTATTCAATTTAGATTATTTAATTTACATAATTCATGTTTTCTTTGGTTGTGATTAAGTGTTATTTTATGCAATTCACACACACACACACACAATTAATAAAAGGTCTCAAAGTTCTCTATATTTCTCATTTATAGTGGCCCCCAATAGTGATATTTTGTAATACCCTGTATTTCTTCAATATTGGGACATAGTCAAGTTACTAGTGTATCTACATTGATATAAATATTAGAATCAATGAAAATGTGCTGTTATAGCTTTGTTCTCTGTATTTTGTTTGAGAATTGTGACTGAAGACACTTGATAACTATAGTCTTTTTTTCTTGTGTATTCCAACGTTCGAGTTCTCAAATTTTTTTCTTCTCGAATTTCAATAGCTTAATATTATTTATTTCTTTATTAAATCAAGATTTTTTTTGTCTACTCAATTTTGAAGTGATTTTATGTGACTGAAATTCGAACCATAAATGTTTTGTTTCAATGCTCCAAATTCAGTAAAAATATTATTAATTTTTTATATATAAAAAAAAAAAAAGTTACACTACTTTCACACACGCATATCAAAAACAGTTACTTTTTATTTGATTAATCCACCTGCTACAGTTAGTAAACAATGATGTATTAATGATTAATTACTGTACTGACTTTTGTTGAAATATTGGATCTAAAAGTAAGTATATAAAAAAGTAGGGGTTGGAAAAATCAAGGGAAGGGAATAGGGAATAAAAATTCGAAATGAAGGGGGAAATGAATGATCAAAATTTTGATTCTTAACTTTAATAACTGCAGCAATATTTATCATTATAATTATATTGATCTCAATGTTATTATGCATCAATAAAATTACCTCAAATAAAACATACGAAATGATTTCTTTAATCGTGGCTAAAAGTTGAGATGTATTGTACATTTCTAGTTGATTTTCATTATGAAATATCATAATGGCCGAATCTAAATTTCTATTTCATGTGAATACAGGTTAAAAATATTTTTAATTACTTGTTTGTCGAACTAACTCGTCTTTCTTTTTTATTTCTTAGTTTTATTTAGTGTACTATGAATATCATATTAGAATTTTAAACTTTTATGTTTTACAAATGTCGAAAGATTGAAAAAAAAAGAGGGATAAGTCATTTCGTGGTTATTATAGTGACAATGAACTCCTCCCCTTCCTCTCAAAAGTGTGTAATAGCAAAAATAGATCAGCCACATACCTGATTATTTCTAGTTCTTGTTATTGTTACTTTTAGTTACGGTTCTTTCAAAGTAAAAGGAAGCCATGGGAAAACACGTATTTCACGTTTATTTTGCCATATACCCAAGATGCACATTTTGAATACTTTCTATTTCTTAATCAACAAATTTATTTAATTTCGTAACCCAGACAAAGTGATTACAAGTTGTCTAATTATATTTAAGTAGTAAATCATACTATATATATATATGGGGGGGGGATCTAAGACCTGCCGATCTACCATCCCGGAAGACAGCCATGATGCTCCCAGAGCTCCGCCTAGCACTTCGAGAGCGATTCGGAGGAGTTAGATGAGACGTAGACGGAGAGGGATAGAGACTCTGAACAAGACGGTTCAGGGATATTGTGTTGGACGTTAAATCTATGATTATGCGAGTTTAATCAATTTGTTTTGAGTTTTAATGTTTCATCCTACGTCAGCAAATAAACTGTGTGTGTAATAAGTATTCGTTACTTTGAATCTTCCCACACACCACACACACACACACACATATATATATATATATATCAATTCATAGCGATATATACAAGGATGGTTCAGAAAGCACCTGTATTTGAAGACAATGTGCTTTGCTAAGGCAACTTACTATTTCCATAAGTTGCAGTCATCTGTCAAACAGAACCGAAAAAAATTAGACATCGATTCATTCGTTTTCACTCGGCTATATGCTAACGAATCACACTTTGATTGCTGTCGCATCGAGTTGTCACCGCCGATCAGACCTGGATCTGTCATTGTACTACTAAACTTAGCAACAATCCAAACAATGGGTTTCATAAAGAGAATTTGCTTTAAAGAAGGCGAAGAGGGTATCATCGGCCAGGAAAGGCTATTTCGACGATTGTTTTAAGTACGAAGGGCATTATACTCATGAACGTTTTAGGGGGGAAAATCACAGAACAATACTACAATGAGTTACTCGATTCTCATTTCCCAACATTGATGCTCAATTTGTTTTTCCTAACGGGGATATTTGTTGAACTTATCTTTTAAAATATGTCCTCAAGAATTTGTGAATATTTGATTTGAAAATCACACCAAAAGACAAATGTACACTTTTTTATCTTTTTTTACAGGTGTGGCCCCAGAAGGAATTTCCCTTGATCGAAGTTGGGAAGTTGGTTCTGAACAGAAATCCCAAGAACTACTTCGCAGAAGTCGAACAGATAGCATTCTCCGTGGCCTCACTCGTGCCAGGCATCGAATCCAGTCCAGATAAAATGCTCCAAGTACAGACATCTGATGCTTAATTTTTCTAATTTACAGTCTTTGTTATATTTTACTGTTTACTAACTCCTGAATTTTATTGTAGGGAAGATTGTTCTCTTACTCTGATACTCAAAGATACCGACTGGGGGTCAACTTCTTGCAAATTCCAGTCAATTGTCCTTACAGAGTACGACCAAGAAATTATGAAAGGGATGGAGAAATGACCCTATTAAGCCAAGGTAAAAAATTTTAGTATGAAACGGAGATGTAAAGATGGTGAACAGCTTCTCCATTAAGTTTTTTTAAGGTACGACGACTACACATAAATAACAAGATTCGTTTGCGATGCCCTCAGATTCTGACAAAGAAGCCAGCTGAAATGCACCTGTGTCTTTGAGAAAAGCCACACTTTATTTTTTTTCAGCATAAACTTTGAAGTTAAGGGCAATACTTGACATTTCAAAAGTTGCTATTGCAGAGCCTAAAGACATACTCGTACCAGATTTCTCATCACTGCAGGTACTATTTCTATTCCCAGTGGGAGTGTCTGGAGACCGTTAGTAACCGATGCTGCCTAGTGGTCAAAGTCACGGATTCACGGCCGTCGGGTTTCGTCGAGTGGTGGGCCTGATGCCCCTAAAAACCCGCCGTGATGAGTATTAAATCTGTTGAGGCTCAAAGTCCTCCCATTGGTGTGGTGCGGAAGTCTTGAGAGAGAGGTGCCAACTCAAGTGTCGTCCTCGTCATTTGACCGAGGCTCAAAATTACGAGGCCCGTATTCAATAACCCTCCTCAAAGTGACATCACTAAACAACCACATCATTTGGGACCGATATGCGAAATTATTATTTTAGTTATGACCAATCAACAGAAATATTGTGTCAGGTGGTTTTAAAAAGGCGTGGCCATTTTCAATCCGCACAAAACTTTTGAGCTGGGATGCACAGAAAGAGATCTGATAAGCATGCATGAGAATTGACTTAAAAATTAAATTAATTAATTGAAAATCTCATTCATAAAAAATAAAGGTTAATAATGATTTTATATTTTAATATAAACAAAACACATAACAAGAAATCTAAAACAAATCCAAAATAGATTCCACAGCTTTCCATTAGCCAATCCCATATAAATTCAAAATATATTCCAGGTGATTGTAAATCTCAGAAAATTGTCAGGAGCTGTATACAAGTGTATGAATCTTAATTATTTGACCAATAATCACGCAACGTTAAGATACAGGAGAAATATTATGAATCATTTGCGGGTGATTAATCTAGTGTACTCGGTGTGCTTCGTTCAGTTACGTATTTAATATTTCATAAAGAAAATGTTTGAAGCCAGAATGTCAGGTCCGATAATTGGTGCTAGACTTTAATCTATTTTGCAATCGACTCCGATAGCTGAGGTTATGAGTTCGAAGCTCAATTATGCTTCGTGATCAGGTTGAATAATAGGTTGTTTGCATATTATAGCGTATTTGACCTCTCATGGGGATATAGAAATTTGAAGAAGTGTATCACGTGGATGTCATCCTTTACTCATCGTGAACACCTTGAATAATCAAAGTATGTTGCCTGTCGAAAAGCTTTTCGTTCGAATAATTTTGCAAATGCAGTTATATAAGACGAATATTGATCGAGTAATTTTTATCAGATATGCGTAAATCAAACAAAAAGTTTTGGGAAATGCAATAATATAACACAAAATGTTACATTGTATTTGTTAATAATGTTATTGTATAAATGTATAAATTGTATAAATATATCATAATTATAAAAGCTATTACAAGTGTTAGTAATATAACAATGTAAAATACATAAAAATACGATAAAGTTAACATATCATATCATCATATTTATATCATAATAATAAAACATAGTAGGTTATTCTTACTGATATTTTAACATAGAAATGTTAATAATGGTAAATATTATTAGAATGCGCTTTCCATCTTTATCGTTAGATATTACTGTAATGTTAGTCTCATTAAACCGTAATAATGTTAATATAGCAAACGCATAATAATGTTAACATGTCCCATAAAATATTTGTAATTTCTTAACATAACAATAAACATAAAATATTAGTAATTAATATATTTAAACGATAACCATAATAATAAACATAACTAATTACACAAACGGTGATAGTTTCAATACAAATCTTTTATTTATGCTTTAGAATTAATAAGTTTTTAATCTTACAAATTCATTTTTGCTATAAATTAATACATTATTATTCATCTTTTGTCAGTATTACAATTGCATCATTTTTAAAAATTAAGTCATATTTCCATTTTATGGTGTTTTCCCTTATCGGTATTACATTTCATTTTAGTAATAAAGTTTCTGAAAATCAGGACACACAATGAGTAAAATACATTTTGTTTCAAATAAGCTTCAGTTTAAAATATTTATAATCTGCTAGTATAAATTATTGCAGTTTGGAAAAAGTTGTTTGTTTAAAGTTGAAATACTGTTTTATATAATTTAAATGCAACTATACATATCTTTTAATTTATCAGTCTTTTCTATAACTAGTAAAATGAATTTTAAAAATCTCTTTTTGAGTAATTTTTGGTGACCATTTCAATTTTTAAGTGATACGATACAACCAGAAAACATGTATAATATATTCAATTTGATAATTATTGATGGGTAGTTACCTTATTATTTTTAGTTGTTATAGTTATCAGGAATAAAAATTATATTCATTTGTAATCCTTTTTGTTTTCTGAATAATTTTCAGTCGTTTAAAATTATTTAATATAATAAGAAAAAGCGTCGTTTTGTATAGTTTTGTAAAATTTCAGTAGAATATAATTTACAAGGTTTTACTTAAAGTTGAATGAATAATTAATAGAGCATTCATCCATTTCTTTTCAATATTTATTGTGCTTTCAGTAATTTAATTTTAGAAGGCACTTCACACCGTATATTAAAAATTATGGAAGATCCGTTTACTTAAATTCTTTACAAAATTAAAATCTTTTATATGCGTTGATATATTAGAAATAACTTTTTAGTTTAGAACAGAACTTTAAAGTACAGATATGTCTTTATTGATTTCATACAATTTGAAATTAAAAAGTTTTAAAATTTTAACATCTAAATTTAATTTTATGACACAAAATCATTCAATGTAAATCATTTCATTACTACGAAAATTAAGGTCGAATAATAAATTAACATTGTTGAATTCAGTATATAAATAATTAATTAATGAAAATAATTTTATTTCGGCCTTTAAATTTATCGCATTACTGAAACTACATAAATCAGGTAAATACTCCAGAATAATAAATCTATTTATTTAGGAAGCGTAAGGTGCAAGGATTTCATTTTATATTATTTTGTCTCTTAATAAATTCCAAAATTACTCATAATTGAATTTTCATGGTACAAAAGATTATTTATTTTAAAAACAACTAAGGTTTTGATTCGCAAAATAAAAACGCTAAAACTTTATCACTTTGTAGCTTTTAACGAACTTTACAGATAATTTTTCACGAAAGTTTTCAAATAATCGTTTATCATTAACACTAATTATATTCTCCTTCGTTGTATTTTATCCTTAACAAGGCGTGTGCTGTTAAATATTCTAACATTACCGCAATGTTTTAAGTTGAAAATCTGATGGTAACGCTTCCACGACGGAAACAAACACAGCTTTCATCTCAGTAAATCTTGTCTACAAATTAGGTTTTTATAGAAATTTATTTATAATATTCAGGTTTTCTAGCCTTTTGAACATCAAACTATCGATAAAAGGAATGTTGTTTTTGTTTTGCAACGCATTTGCCAGACGGATTGAAAATGTTCGAGGAATTTATCAAGAAAAATATATTTTTATAATATTTAATCTCAATAATTTTTATAGAAAATTTATCGAGAATAAATAAATAATTTGTTATCAATTTATTTGTTGAATTTTTATTTTATATTGTTTCTTAAGTATTTACAATTCTTATAATATACCTGAAATGTGAATGCAATTACAAATAAACATTATATCCCTCTCCCCTCACCCGTTTTCTTTTATATCTTTGAAGGCGTAGCATGAGCAGTCATGATGTGAGATCACAGCTA
>BMAW01003029.1:53981-76237 GCA_019974015.1 Nephila pilipes
TGAGCGGTCATGATCATGAGATCACAGCTAGTATTGTTTCTGTCGAGTTGTTGTTTCGAACTCTGATGCCACATAAGATTTGACGTATAACGGGGCTGATGTCCATTAAATCTGTCGAGCTCTAAGTCATTGTGCTGGGATGATAAGAAATACCATCAAGGATGCGTCTTCGTCACTTGACCTCAGCTCCAAATGATAAGGTCGTCACCAATGGCCCTTGTATTGCTTCTCAGTGCGATGCTAATGTACAATTAATCAACCAATTAATGAAATTCATTAATATCTGAGCCGAATAAGAGAAAATGAATAAATTCCAGATTTGAAAAGTTTTAACTTTACGAAACTATATATATAATTTATTTTCTTTATTTATAATTGGTAATAAAAAGAATGATCGCTTAGGACATTTTGATAAAGAATTTTTTTTACTGAGAAATATAAATAAATAATTTTTTTTTCAAAATGTTGATGATGTACATTATTAATTACAACAAGATAATTTTTTTCTGTTGTCTTGCATTATTTTTAGTTGCCTTATTTTATTTTATAACAAATTTTGGAGCTAAAGTACAAAAATTTTAAGCTTGAAAAAAGATATTTTTTAACTTTATGAATCAAAAGTAACATTTAGTTGAAATTACTTCAGTAGTTCGGGATAGTTTCTGAAAATCATTAAATGAAATTTCTGAGATAGTCCAAAACATATCCATAAATGAAATTGTTATAAATGTTACGTAATATTTTATGCAAGGGCCAAAAGTTAATTAAGAGTTGATTAAACAGAATGAAGGTTGAGAGCAATGGAAATAAGAAAATTTTTTAACAGAAAGATTGAATATATTTTCCCATTGAAAATTGGTATAGCAGCCTACAATTTGCGGGTATACATATTAACATTTAATTTCCAATAAGAAAAAAAAAAAAAAAAAAAAAAACATCGTAATTTTGAATGATCAAAAATTGCAAATTTATATAAACGCAAGAGATATACGATATAATAATGACAAATAAAGATATACGTGTGACCGCTGCAGCCAAGTGGTCATGGTCATAAACTCGCGGCCGGCATTGTTCCCGGCGAATCGTGGGTTGGAGTTTTTATGGTACTTAAGACATCAGGATTGGAACCCACGAGAAACGAGACTGTTACACGTTAAATATTACGAGGTTCTAAGTTAGATCTTCGAGTTGTGTGGAAGTTTGCAAGGGGAGAATGTTTGCTCAGTATTACTTGACCAAGACTCAAAATTACAAGGTTCATCGCCAATTGCCCTTGAATTGCTTGTAAAGTCGACATTAATGATTATAAGATAAAATAGAAACTATAAGATAAAATAGAAATTGAAAAAAATGTATAAAGTATTCTATGAATTTATTATGTAGGTTAGTTTTCAAGATCAATTTTTCTATTTTCAGTTTTATTTTTCGGATTAGTTTTGACTTTTTGTAGTTTCATTCTGTTTTCTTTTCTTTTTTTTTCTTTTCACATTTTCCTTTTCTTTTCGAATTCATTTCATTTTTTACAGTTAACATTTTCTAATTGAATTATTTTATTTTTTGTATGCATTAAGAGGAGTTAAATGTTCGAAATCAAATTTAAAATCTTGTTTTCCCCCCCCTCCCCCCATTTTTTTTAATACTCGAAAAACACTCCATATAAAGCAATCAGTTTGAAAGTCTTAACTTAAGCTACTTACACAGCTATAATTGTTGCGATGCATGAATTATAATTATTTTCCATTAACCATCGGTGGAGAAATATTTCTTTCTTTCTTTCGTTGGTATTTCATTAAATACTGTATTTGCCTAGTGTTTATTTTAGAAAAAAATATGTAAAATTAATGTAAGACATGTTTAATTAAGTTTATATCCATTCATATTAATGAATATGAAACATGAGACGTAGAAAATATATTCAACATATTCAAAAAATTCCAAGACACCAGCTCTTAAAAAGTACAAATAGCACTATCTCTGCGAAACTGACGGTGATATAGCAACTGCTTTCAGCTTCGTGTACCAAGGGGTTGCATTCATTTCTGACTAATTCCGATTTGGCAGCCTTCCTTTGCTGGAGCATCAAACGAATACTGAATTTCGTTTTAATTCAGGAAAATTGGCCACAGTAACTTACTACGAGATTAAATATGCGTTTGCTGACAATGCTATAAGTAGTTTCCGAGTAGTTGAGTAGTTTTTAAGGTTTAACCTTTTTGCAATGTATGCGTACCACTGGGACTGACTGTCTCTTTCGCTAGTCTCTCCAAGACTGGAAGGTTTTTCACTGATAAAACTAAATCCATAGCAGAAGGGAAAGTGAACGCGTTAAGTAATAATATATCTGTAGAGTAAATATAGGTTTATGCTAGATAGCTCTGCTATCTTTTGACTTATCAATTCATGTTTATTGCGGGTAATTGTGCCCATCAATTTAGTTTTTCAAAATATTTTCTATACACTAGTAATTTGTTTTTCTATATGTTTTCACTTTTGGTTATGATCAAGTAAGTTGATTTTATATTAGTGTATTTTTTTGTGTTTTTAATAATAACTTTAGATTTTTTTTGGTTTTATTATGTTTTGTCAATCTGGATTTCTATGGGCATGTCTTCTTAAATGATTACATACTAATTGGTTTAGTTTTTGATCTCTTTTCCATTGTATCTTTGGTTTTATATCTTATTTGTAATATATTTAGTTGATGGGATACTTTGACCAATAATTCTGGAATAACCCAGGTTAACAATCTAAAGCCTATTACAACTTTCAAATATATTTTCCCCATTGTTTTTCTTTTCTACAAATTTTGATTTTTCACGGTATTTTAATTCATCTCTGTTTTTGTGATAATTTTGGTATTTGTCAATTTAATTTTTCGATAAATTCATATTGTTTTGAAAATTTGCATAGTGTATAATATTTATCTTTTACACTCGAAATTTCATATTTATTTTTATTCATTTCCCTTTATTTACAGTATTTTATTTATATATTTTTATAGATGAATGTATATTTTTTGACTCAATGGTAAAGTAATGATTTCTTATACATTGTACATATTGTTTGATTTTTTAATTACTGAAATTACATTTTAACTTTTTTTTTTATTAAAGTATTGGGTGTTTAATTACACGCAAATATATATATATAAAGTTTGTTTTCATTAAATTAAATTATTTTTATTTAGTCGAGATTCATTTTGGAGAAAGCTTATGTTCGGAGTTAGTTTTAAATTTTTTTTTGAATTAAAGACACACTAATCACCTCATATATTTACCACATAATATGCATGCATACAAGGTCGAATTATCGGTTAGAAACTGGAGTGTAAATATATCCAAAGCTCTAGAAAAACAGAACCAAACTTTTGAATGCGATCTGAAATTATTTTGAAAGACCCCGCAATTCATTTGACTGGCTTAATTTTTTAAACTTTGTTAGAAAAGAGCTTTAGGTTACGGTAAGGGATTACGAACTATAAATTGCGAATTTAAGCCTTCTATTGTTTCCGGTAATTCGATAGATTATGTCCTTAATAATAATGTACTCCTTAATACTTATTCTCTGGGGGTGAAACAGAAATAATGTAAGTTAAAAAAACATTTTTAAAGCAAGTTTTTATTGAAAGATGGACTAAAAGGAATAAAATTAATTTTTTGAAAATGTAAAATAACGTATGATTTGTAAAAGCTTGAAACGCTAACTAAAGTATCAATGTAATTACCAATGAATTGAGTATCATGACTGCTTACTCATATATGACAGTGAAACAATATTAACGGTTCAAGGTTTTATAAATTATATATTATTTTAAATTAAAAATTATTTTTATGCATTTTAGCTCCTCTTAAAATAAAAGCTTGGTTTAAAAATGTTTTTTTTTACATACATTTATTTTATTCTTTTTAGTCCTAAAATTTCAGATTTAAAAGCAATTGTGTGAGATATACGTATGTGCAAAATTTTTACTCAATTGAGTGCAAACTTCTTTCCCACACTCCATAAATCAGCCACTTCATGAGTATATTGAAGTGTTGTATTGCCATCAGAGTTACATTGTATGCATTATTTCAATTTGATCGGAGGATAAGTAGATCAAAATTCGAGTGCAAATTTTGAACTGTAAAGACAGACAGACATATGAAAACAGTAATAGATTTTGCCAATTCTGCAAACTCAGTGTGCACAATTCTTTCGACACGTACAATTATGTTATCAACGAGAGAGGATTTTGAATATTGATCAAAATAAAAACAAATATGTAACATAATAATCCTCTTCTGACACAGAGTGAGCGAGTGATGGTGGAATTTAATGATGCAATAGCCAAATATGGCTATGCTGCTTCAAAGAAAGACGTAAATGTTATCTAGACGATTGGAAAAAAATGGGAAGGAAAAGTTAAATAATTTAAAGGAGGAAAGTTAAATTGGTTGAGAAAAAAAGAATGATCAAAAATAGAGAAGATTCACTCGGTTACTTCAGGGTCATAATTCTTGTACTTATCTAAAGAAGGTAAATCTTGTAAAGTGACACACACAGAAAAATATTCTGAGAATTGTTAAAAAAGGAATAAAATATTTTGAACAGAAAAATATAAGGATGAAAAACGTATTCACAAAATAGAATACAATAATAATTAAGTTAACAAGAATAGAATCTCTCTCTTTTTGTTATGAAAAAAATTCTCACGCATAAGTATTACTTATATATTTTATAAAATTACTGAATTTTATTTATAGTGTTTATATTCGGAATACATTTTTTTTCATATCACTTTTGTCACAATATACAAAAGCGAAATAAAAATGTCTCAGTATAATGAGTTTTTATCTTATATATATGGTTTGAAAGAATTACCTATAATTTACTGGTATCCCGGTTTGGTTTGAAAATTTTGCGGAGTTACTGGTATAGTTAAAAAATGTTGGAAATATACCTTCAATTTTCTACCTCATCTAGAAATTTTTATAAGACGCATTTCTGCCACTGAAGTGTCAGCCATATAACGATACACTATATATAAAGACACCGCAGACTTGTCGAAATGGGTAATATTAGAACTGTTATGAGCGGTGTTAAGAAGTTTTTTTGGGTAGTCTTACGTTTGACTAATGTTAAGTTTAATTATGGCTTTTAGAATTTAATTTTTTACCTTTACTTTAAGAAATTTAATATTTACATTTTTCTGACTTTTCTTTAATAAATGATTTTTGAGTTGCTGCGGAAATAATTGCGAATTAATTTGAATTGTAATTCGCAACAAACAACTAGTTATGGTTATGTTTAGAGTGCACTGCGAAGCTAGTGATAGAACTTGATTTTTTACAGCTGCTCGATTTTTTCAGTTATGGAAACGTACTAATTAATAAACTTACTCGAATAGCCACTTTTTTTTGGGGGGAGAGGGGTCATTGGGGTTTTAGACACTCGCATGTCCTTGAAAACGCATTCCTCCATTCTACAGAAAATTAAATTTTAGAAGAAACCAGTAATCTTTCTTTATAGAAGTATACTTAATTGCTGGAAAGGAAGGACATGGTGGCGCTTTCGCCATTCTTACATAAAAATGAAAGCGGGGTTTCGGGATTAATCTTCATTTACGGTTTGGTGGATTTGAGATTTCGTCCTTCTCAAGTGAAGCATTTCTTCAAAATCGATTATCTGTTGTTGTTGTTTTAACGGTATCTTGACGTGACAAACCAGACGTATCACCTAAGTTAACATGACCGTTTATTTTGAAAGTGGTATAAGTCCATTTATTTTAAAATTAAGATATTTAATGGTTTGCGTTTCAATAAATTTAAAAATATTAGAAAATGAACCCTATCCAGATCTTATCGAAGGTGACAGACCGACGCGACAGCTATCAAAATCTGATTTGGCGGCTAGTTCCACTTAATGTATGCACATAATACTAAATACATGAACTTAAACCAATTTCAAAATAAACGGATCAAATTAACTGAAGTAAAGCGTCTGGTTTGTCACGTCTAATGCCTTAAAAACAGGTTATCTATGAAGGAATATCGCAAGATTTAATAATAATTAAGAGATAACGGAGATATTTAGATAAGATTTATTCCGTATATTTATTGATCTCTATGTACATTATTTTACAAATTAAGCTATTAATGGTGATTTATTTGATTTCAAGAAGCCGTCGATTGAAGAAACCCGCAATGTCGTAAAGTTTAATTATTTTCCTGCTGTATTTCCGTATAGTTTTCAATATTACTAAAATTTCTGGATCAAAATTTCACTGTTATTTATTATTAAGATTTCATTACATAGTCACCATCTAGCTCTACATTTATTCCACGGTCGTTTCTTGATCTTTCGAAGGTCTTGATTGTGAACACAGCAGACTGCACTTTTATCTTCTACATATTGCTATTCAATATACCAAACAAAGAAATATAAATATCTGTAATTTACAACAGTATATACATAATTGTATTCAGATTTCTGAAAAATAAATTGTATTCAGATTTCTGAAAAATAAATTGTATTCAGATTTCTGAAGAATATATTGTATTCAGATTTCTCAGTTACTTCTTAGTCATAATTAAAACTTTTTGATACAACCTCGTATTTTAAAGAAATACTTCACTTCAGAAGGATGAAATCTCTAATCCTTCAAATGGCTATAAATTAAACTAATCTGTGGATCAATATCAAGTTTATTTGGCTCCATTTAACATAAGATAGTACACAATCCTAAAACCAACTTTCCTTAACAGTGCAATCTGTCGACTGAATTTTATAGTACAATTTCTTTGCTATGAAAAATTTATTATATTTTTATTGTCCCTGAGATTTGTTACCGGATCTTTTCATTTCAATTATTATTTCTGTTTTCAGGGTAGAATCGAAACGCTAACCACCGCTGCCGGAATACCCATCGCCGACAAACTGAATTCTCTGACGGTTGGCCCCAGAGGACCGATTCTCCTTCAGGATTCTGTTTACATTGAAGAACTGGCACATTTCGATAGGTGAGGCTGAAATACATTCTACGCAATCAGCACATAAAGAGAAAAGTAACGGCTATTAGTGATTATGATTTCTGTCTTTCTCAGGGAGAGAGTCCCCGAGAGGGTGGTTCATGCTAAAGGTGCAGGAGCTTTCGGATTCTTTGAGGTTACCAATGACATTTCCCAATATACTCGAGCAAGAGTCTTTAACGAAGTCGGGAAGAGGACTCCTATTGCCGTCAGATTCTCATTTGTCTGTGAGTGAACTCATTTTTCAATTGTCAAAGGTAGATTGATTTTTGAGGGCTATGGAACATCAAAGGATATTATCCCCTTTAAACATTTTTTGGTTGTTTATTTCTGTCCAACTAAGGTCCGCTTGTAACGCCTCTCTATCAATCTTTTCTGCTGCCGTTATAAATCTCTCTTATATAGTCACCAAATAGTAGTCATATAAATAGAATTCATACAGTAATAATAACCAAAGTCTTTTATTGAGGTTGTGGATTCAAAAAGTTTATTCCCAACTTTGCTCTTTATCTGTTTTTAAATCCGATTCTTTTTGTGAGCCCCTCGTGAACTGTTCGTTGAATTTATTTTTACAACGATCTTTCGGAAAGAAAATCAACTAATACACGAAGTTTCCCAATCTAAAAATGCAAATTTTCTTTGTGTTAGTCGTATACCCATCAGGAGATGGTTCGCTGCAAGCGGTTCGCAACATGTTCACTCAGCGCTTAAATATTAGTATATATTTGTGAGCTACGGTTCTCTCGAGCCTCTCGCGAATCGTTTTATGAAAATATTTTCATAACGAAATTCTAGTGATCCATGGGAAAGGAAGAGCCATCCGCGAACCTCTACCAGTCAGTATAAAATAACCAAAGGAACTTGGAAGCTCGCGTGCAGAAAGAAAACTAACGAATTACACGCGACACCATTCCAATTTTAGGTGAATTTTTTTTGTTATTGTTGAAAAATCTGGCAAAAAATGGATACACTTAAAGATGCGTAAACATTTTGCGAATCAAATATTTCTCATACCGCATGCGAGAAGTTCGTTGAAATAATTTTTATAACTAACTTCCAGTGATTTCTAGGAAAATGAGAACCAATTACGAACCGCTAAGGAACAACATGAGGCTGCTCCGATCTGAACTGCGAGCTCCTATTGTATTCTTCTAAAATATAGCTCTATAGGATATGGTTCGCCGCAAGTGGTTTACGGGCATCTTGTTCGGTGCTTAAAGGTGCGTATACATTAGCGAGCCGAATTGTTCTCGAGTCGCTCACAAAACGTTGAAATAATTTTCCAACGAAACTCCAGCGATCTTTTGGAAAGGAAGAACCAACTGTGTGAACTAATATTTTACATTTACATTCTTAACTTAATTATGGAAGAATTTTTCAAAGAGTTGGCTTACCTATCAGACAGGCGGCGGTCTTTCTTCATTTTTGTTCTTGGATAATCCAGCCGTCACTTAACTCAATGATACGTCTTGCTGGCATCAATAATTTATTTGTTTTCAATGATATCACACCACAATTAACAAAAGGCATAATATACAAGGTTTCGCATTGTTAAAATCTTAACATTTTAAAGTTGACTTTTGCTGAGCGTGTCTTAAACATAACTGACAATTGAACTTGTTTTTAGATTTCAATCAAAAGTCCTGTGTGGAGCGCTGCTTTTTACTAGTTTAACATTCTGCAGCCTGAATGACTATATATATATATATATATATATATATATATATATATATATATATATATATATATATATATATAAGGAACTCATCCCAAATTTCTCAATAATTACAACATTAAAAAGTTCAATATTCAAAAAATTATATTACCAATGTGTTATAAGACTAAACATTAACAATTTGCAATTTTCAATCATATTGACCTTTTCTACTCAAATCTTGAATCCTGAAACGAAAATAATGTTAACAAACATATAACAAACAAGTAAATTCAGTCATTAATCTCAAGGTTATATAATATCTATGCACAGGCTTTTTTAGGTTTTTTAGGTATATTTCTGTTCTGGATTCATAGGATATTATCTTCTCATCTCTGCCAAGAAAAATTGAGGTAACTTTTCCATAATTTCTAAAAAATGCCTATTAAGCTTATTCTTATAAACTAAAACATTTCGCTTAGTCAAAATCTTAATATTCCGAAGAAGACTTTTGTTGAGCACGTCTGAAGCATAACTGACCTTTGAACTTTGATCTTTGCTAAGAATCTCACGAGGGGTGCAGCGCCTTCCTTTTTCTAGTTTCAACACAAAAGGTACAAGCTAAAATAGATGATGGAGCCTGGAGGCTCGCGAGCAAGAAAACAAACAACTACACATTTTGCAAACTCCCAAAAGGCAGTTTGGCGAAAGTTTGCTCAAATCATTGCAATTTTATTGCTGCGACTATAAGCTAAGACATTTTATGGAGTGTATAATAAAAATTATTCATTAATCTTTTAATATATATGAGGTTAATATATGTCTCTGTAGTCGAGCCTTCTGATTTCTACGGCAATAATACATGTCTCTTCAGAGGAGCCTTTCGTTCATTCTTTCGTTCATTTCTTTCAATGAGGAGTTCATTTAAAAAGCAATCACACATATTATTTCATTTTCAGCTGGAGAATCTGGCACTGCAGACAGCACAAGAGATCCTCGTGGTTTCGCAATAAAGTTCTACACGGAAGAAGGAAACTGGGATTTGGTTGGCAATAACACGCCTATTTTCTTCATTAGGGATCCGATCCTTTTTCCGAGTTTCATACACTCCCAGAAACGAAATCCAGTGACGCACTTGAAGGTGAGTATTAGAAAAGTTATTACTGGAGCAATTCAGAAGTGTTTTCAAAATAGTTTTCCATCAGTAAAGGAAGAAAATTGTAAATTATCTGTCACAAGAATAATCATCATGCTTATAAAGCTTTCATCTAGTAACAAAATTAATATTTTATATGGTTTTTGCAAACTATGTCAGCTATTTATAATATGTCAAATTTCTACTGCGGGTTTTTAGTGCACTGTTTTACCTATTAAAGTACTTAAATTTCTATAGGAAATGATTGAGTAAGAAAATTGTTAGAAATTGTTACAGCATCGACATTAAAGGATTAAAATCTAGATCGCGTCTGTTACTTGAAAATCAACAAGAATAAAAGCTTCAATAAAGGTGCAATGATTCACCCTTCGAGTTTCACATAAGCAATTGGAAAGCGAGAATTGGATCTATAAGAGAATACGGACAGCTCAGGAAAAAGTTGGAATTCTGAAATTGCTGCAAAATGTCTATAATTATTCAAAGCTCGAGCGGGCAAGGAATCTAAACACGCGTCGGTGATTGTTCAATGCCTGTATGAGCGATTGTTCTATTTCTGCTTGTATGCTCGAGTCAGCGATTGCACAGTTTCCACGTCGGAAAATGTTCCAAGCTCGTCTTGGCAAGCTATATTTGTGTTTTTCAATCAATTGTAAGTTTGCAATCCATTCTGTTTAACTCTTCTTTATTTCATTGATAATGATTTATACAACTATATTTTACACAAAATGTTCATTTAGTATCAAATTTAATATTTTATCTCTTATTAGTCGAATTTATTGGTTTTAGAGAATACTGCTCGAATTTTATTGAAATTATTTTGAAATACAATATAAGCAGTCTAATTTAAATTTAAAAGCAATTTCGTAAGTAAATTGAATATCATCCAGAAAATCGAGACTTCTCAAAACCCAGACATCAAATAACTTTGGAGTAACATTTGTGGCGAATGGGAATACGTACTTGGTACTTGTGAAAAATTCTTTCGATCATGCAAGTTCCCATCATATCCCAGACATGTTCGATTGGAGAGAGATCTGGCTATCCAAGGAAGTGTTTGACAAGCTGTAAGATTAGTTCATAGCAACACATGCCATATGTGGTCTGGCATTATCTTGCTGAAAAATAAGGCCAGGGTACCGCAAAAGGAACGGTAGCAAAACAGGTCTCAGAATGTCGTCGACGTACCTATGTGCTGTAAGTGTGCCCGTTTAGTGACGACCAAACGGGTCCGACTATCAAGAGAAATGACACCCCAGACCATACCTCTTGGTTGAAGGTCAGTGTGGCGTGCAATAGTAAAAGAAGGATCAGCACGCTGCCTTGTGCGTCTCCAGACACGTCTTCGATGATCGCTAGGACTCAATTGCAAGCGGGATTCGTCGCTAAACACTATACGTCCCCAGTCAGATCATTACAACATGGACGAGACAATCACCACTGTAATCTGGCTCGACAGTGTGCGGGCGGGAGTGGCAGGTGGAGTAGATTTCGTTCTATCGGTCGTCTGTGAATGGTCATGGTGGACACTCGTGGGAGAATCGCACGTCTGATGGTTGATAACGATGAATCAGGCACTGTGACAGTTGATCTGACAAACACTCTGTCCTCCTGATCTGCTGTGGCCCTAGGTAGACTGCTACCATCATGATGCTGAAATCTGCTACTGTCCAACTATTCTTGCCATTATCTTCTAATCGCGATGATGAGCGATTCTTCGATTTGCCCAACCTGCCTCTTTCAATCCAATGATACAACCTCTTTTAAACTCTGACAGTTTCTCGTAATGAGCTGCGATGGGGCATTTTTTCAGTCGTTGAAAGGTATCCTAAATCGAAATGCAACAGAAAATTGGACCATCTGATTGAAAATCGCTTCTTATATGCACCTGCTTAATGCACAGTTTCGATGCGCTGTAGCTTCCTCTATTCGTTCATTGAACACCAAATTTTAATTATTTGCGTGTTCGGTCCAAATGTCTTTGCATACGAAATTTCATTACAATCGGGTAACTCCTTTTTGGGGGGTTTTTTTTTTTTTTTTTTTTTTTTTTTTTTTTTTGTTTTTTTTGTTACAGAGTAGTTTTGTGACATTGTCTGATTTGACGAAAAGAGTTAATGGGAATTTGCACAAATAAAAGATTGGGAACAGATATATAATTTTCTTAAATTGTTCCATTTAATCCAGGAGAAACTTATAGTTATTTACACGTTATACCGAGAGTCATTCATCCTGACCAATATAAACTTTAAAAAAAACTATTTATAACTGTGCATTTCTTCATTAGGATGCTGACATGTTCTGGGACTTTTTGAGTCTGAGACCCGAATCGACTCATCAAGTATCTATTCTTTTCTCGGACAGAGGAATTCCGTTCGGCTACAGATACATGAATGGATACGGCTCAAACACTTTCAAACTGATCAATGCTGAAAATGAATCTGTATATTGTAAATTTATATATAAGGTAGTATGGAAAATTTGTCAAAAAAGAATTGTTCTTTTTTATATAATTTGAATAAGATATAAAAGTTATTCTTTTTAAAGTTCAATTTTATATCATGATACTTAAATTATTCATTCGATCACGATAATCTAACTAATCAATAAAATATATGAGGGTGAATTAAACATAAACGAGACTTTTTTTAAAAATATGTTTTCTGAAACATTACCATTATTAACACATCATTGTTATTTTTCTATACACCCTCCTTTAAAATCTACTTACAGTGGCTCCCAAAATTGAGTATACATCTTTCTTTACTTTGAAAATACTAGCATATGATAAAGAGTTTTATGTAAATACTTTTTTATATGGAATGATAAATCATTCCTTAAAAATAAGATATTTTTCCAAAAAATAATCATGAAGTTAATATAATAATAAAATCATTTGCATTCTCTGACTAAATGATACGAATTGATGTCACAAAATAAAATATATACTTTTTAGAAAATTACCACAATCTGATAAATTAGCTACCACTATTTTACTAAAGTCTTTGCGTTTAATATGAACATTTGATTTAGATCCTATTGTATAAGTTTCTTATAGAAATATTAATTATTAATCTTAAAAATCGTTTCCAAAACGAAACTGCAACTCAAGTTAGAGATCTGGTCATTAAAAATGCCGAAGGTAAATCTCTTAAAAAATATAAAAGCAATTCAGCGAAGCCATAGATGTGTTCAAAAAATCGTCAAAAAGTATAAAGAGTTGGGACACGTTAAAAATATTCTCAGAAGAGGACGAAATGAGATCCTGGATGACAGAACCAAGAGGAGAATCCTACGAAAAGTGACCGGAATTCCAAAGGAGAGTAGTTGCAGTAAAACTGAAGTAACCACTTCTTCCAACTGTTTCTACAGAAACAATTAGAAGAGAAGGAAATCAGGCCTTAATGATCGTGTGGACAGGAGAAAACCTATCATTTCTAAGCGAAACCAGGAGAATAGGCTTTCATTTGCTGAAAATTATATTTCAAAGTCTCCAGACTTTAGGAATCACGTTATATTCAAAGATGAGAACAAATTTATTATTTTTGGAAGTGATGAGTGATGCTATGCTTAGTAAAAGCCTTACAGTGAGTTGTATCTATAAAAACACCATTCCTATTGTCAAGTATGAGGGTGGCTCTGTACTCGTATGGGGCTGTATATCAGCCAATGGTGTGGGAAGTTTAGTGTTTATTGAGGGGATTATGGACAGAATTCAATATTTGAACATTTTGAAAAATAATTTAAAGCAAAGTTCTGAAAAGTTGGGTTTAGGATCGATTTTCATTTTTCAACACAATAATGATCCTAAGCATACAGCAAAAATTGTTCTATTGTGACTGTTGTACAACTATAGAACGCAGTTGCACACTCCACCACAATCGCCTGATCTCAACGTAAATGAAAATGTATGGTCACAGTTGGAAAAATCTGCCCAAAAGCCCTATACCACGAGTAAAGATAACATAAAAACAGTTTTTAAAGAAGAATGGATGCATTGCCGTCTAGAAGCCGTCATTAATTCGAAGGGGTGTGCAACCAAGTATTAAGTTTGTCTTTTTATGTTTTCATTTAAAAGTTACTCCAGGTGTACACTCAATTTTGTGACTTAATATGTTGTAGTTTCTGCTTAAAAATTATATAATTAGTTTATTAAACGGATTTCATTCTTGTTTCCACATTTAGTATATTTCTTAAAATGTACTTTATCACTTAGTTATATATTAATTTTGTATACATATTCAGTATTAGTTTTTTATACTTTTAATATCAAAAAAGGAATGTATATACTCAATTTTGGGATCCGCTTTATTTTCTCCAATATAATGGGAGTTCTTTTTATTCTTGTTTGATATAAAGAAGTCAAATGTAGGGAGACAACTGCACTTATATTCTTCTAGTTCTTCGATGAAAAAAGGTCTAATTAACTTAAGACAATTACGTAACTGTACGCTCCTTTTTTCAGTTAATGTTTTTTTAATGTGTAATAAATCGTGATTGTCGATTCATAGTGCAAACAGTTATAACATAGTTTCGCGTTTAATAGTCTTTTTTAATACCTCCGAATTATCGACGTTTTTGATAATTGGGAAGTATTAAGCGGTAAGTTTCGCTTTTCCGATATCTTGCCTGTCTTTTATATCGTTTAAGGGAGATTCTACTGAATATATTGTTATGTTGTTGTTCGGCTTTCACAATGTAGGAAAGGTCCACATAGCTAATTAACAGTATTTCGGAGTAAATCCAAAAATTTTTATTCCGAGACTCTCTAGAAGATACAATAAGTTCCTCTGACCAGGAAACAATTCTCACAAATGCACAAATCCACTAAAATACAAATTCACAGTTCACACAAGCGCATACAGGGGGTTCCTTGTTTGGGACGTCTTGGAGAAAGAAGCAATAGACGTAATTGCTTCATATTCGGAGGATAACCCATCAGACCATAGAAAATTCATTTGTGGGGGAAAATATTAGTTCCATCAAAGGTAACTAGATGAAAATTGGGTGCAGTCCTCGGTTAATGGTAAGAAAAATGTAGCATGACACTACCAATGAAGAAAAAAAAGGATGAAGTATATCGGTAATTAACTTTATTATTACAGTCCGACTCGTAATTAGTAACATAACAGCACACAAAGATTTCATAGGTGGTTTTCAACATGTACACCTAGCTTCTGGACCAACACGTAACACCATATTACAATATAATCCACAGCGGTGTGTAACTGATCGGGGCAAATGTTTCGTAAGTATTTAAGGGGATGTAGTTTTTCAAATCCGCCAAATTTCCTGTTTCCTCGAAAACTTTGTCTTCGAGGTAATCCCAAAACTAAAAGTCCCACGGGATTAGGTCAGGTGAACGTGGAGACCATCTTGTAGGAAATGCAGAACGGGCAATTCGATCCTCCGAAAAGTGACGCTGAAGTAATGGTTGAACCTCACGTGCAATGTGAGGGGGCGTACCATCTTGTTGGAATGGTGTTGTAGAGAGGCCTTCAAGCTACTGGAATTCTGGAATGACCACACCTTTCAACATAACTCGATAACGTGCTGCAATAACGTAGCATGTTTTGGATTTCCGCAGGGTGATTTCCTCAAGAAAGATTGATGCGGAGTGATTTCAAAAGAAAAATGGCCCAGTCACAAAGGTTGCAATGAAACTGATCCGTACGGAAACGTGCGGTGAACACAAAGACATTTGTTGGACCTTGCGGGGATTATCAGTGAATCAGATATGACAGTTATGAGTGTTCACTGTTACGCACATGTAGAAATGAGCCTTGTACGTCCATAGGATGTACCATGACCATCCTGCTCCACCTCCATATGTGCCAATAACGTTAAAGCGAACTTTTCACATAGATCGTTATCCCCAGATTCCAATTATTGTAAGCAATAGATTTTATACGAATAGGAATTGAGTGTTGTCCCCATGCATCTCCATATTGTAATGTATGACAACCCTAGTTGCCTTGATATGGAGCGAATGCTACATGTTCCTCCTGTGATCGTATTGGTCTGCCCAACGAAAGCGATTGTGACATCATCCATTACCTGCGGCGTCCATTTTTTTTTTTATCTCGGCCCGTATGAACAGTAAAGCTAAAGCTAATAGTCTCCTTGAAACGTTTGACCATAACACTGGAATAATAAGTTAATTACATGCACCTCGTATTCTTTTCTTTAATGGAAGTATCATGCTTATTCCTTATCGTAAGCTGATTCCCCTAGTGGTCTTTGTTAGAACTAATACTTCCCTCCCCATCAATCAATTTCTCAACGTCTGATATGTATAGCCTACAAATGTGAAAAGGTTGCAACCAATAGGGTAAACATGCATTCTTTTATCTGAACCCTCCTATATATTCTTCGTGTACTACATACATTGAAACACAGATGCTCATTTATAAATACTTTAAAGAATGTACTATTGCCTTTTACTTGCTTCTAGAGATATCTTCTTTCATCTGGGTTCATCTAATTTAGCTGCCAAATATGACAACTTGGCGACATTTGGTGACCGACCAAATTTTTCGACAACCATTTCAGAATTATTTCCTTGCATATTTTAACCTTGACCCTAAAACTTTATTTCATGCCTCAGTAATTGTCCTTCAGGGGACAAAACTAAGTCCAAACTTTCAGCGCAACAATATTAAATAAAACGATGATGAATTCCACAAGAAGCATGCTAAGAACCTAAAATACAAATAACAATAATTTTTAAACTACGTCGATAATGTCATGCTTATTCATTGTGAACAAAATACCGTTATGCTTCTTTGATTTCCAGTCTGACCAAGGAATTAAAAATCTGACCAATGAAGCTGCTAGAGAGCTGGCTGGTACTGATCCAGACTACGCCATTAGAGATCTTTACGACGCAATCGCCAGAGGAGAATTCCCCTCGTGGACCTTCTACATACAGGTCATGACTTTTGAAGAAGCCAGCAATTTTAGATTCAATCCTTTTGATGTCACCAAAGTAAGTTTAATATTGCATTTATAGGAAACAAGTAATTTAATACTTTTATAAATGTTTCGGGGTTTGTTTTTAAGTTATTAATAATAGAAATATATAGTAAATCCGATCTTTTTCGAAATTAATTAGCGACAGATTCGTTTCTTTGATAGTGAAAGATATAAGCCAAGATTACTCAATGAAGATCAGATGTTTAACCAGTTTATTAAAATATTTGAATAATCCATAATCAAAATAAATTAAATATGACGAACGTTTAATTTAATTCGTCCTTAACAAATAATAATAATAATGTTTACTTATCTTGTGTTCTTAAGCAATAGACTTCTAGTTATAGGCGTTCGAAATATCTTCTTACAGTTACTCTAACCTTAATAGCAATCCAAAGGACTCTGACTAAAGACTTAATACACCCTCTTTCCATTCAATATGTTTCTTTTGAAAGAGTAATGCTCATTTATTTATGTTATGGATCCTTCGCGAGGCGAAGTTTCCATACCAAACATCATAGCACAGCAATTCCAGAGGTTAGTTAATAGAAAATGCGCGGGAGTATCCGATACAAATTTTAATTCTGAGATTTTTATTACGATGAAAATTTATCAAAAAGAATTGTTCTTTTTATATAATTTGAATAAAGACTCATATTAGTCTTAAAGTTCAATTTTATATCATATACTAAATTATTCATTCGATCAATGATAATCAGTAACTATCAATAAATATAAGGAGGAATTAAACATAAGAACAAGTTTTAAAAATATGTTTTCTAGAACATTACATTATTACCACATCATTATTTATTTTCATACACCCTCCTTAAAATCTATACTTATAGTGGCTCCCAAAATTGAAGTATACATCTTTCTTTCTTTGAAAATACTACTATGTAGAAGATTTTATGTAAAAGTTTTTTTTATTGGAATGATAAATCATTCTTTAAAATAAGATATTTTCCAAAATAATGCATGGTTAATAATAATAATAAATATTCACTTACTCTGATAAATGTACGAATTGATGTCACAAAATAAAATATACTTTTTGAAAATTACTACATCTGATAAGATGCTCTCACTATTTTATCTAAAGTCTTTATGTTTAATATGAACATTTATTAGATCCATGTATAAGTTTTGTAGAAATGTTAATCTGTAATAAATGTTTCCAAAACGAAACGGCAGCTCAAAGGTGGTCATTAAAATGCGCTGAAGAAGATAAATCTCTTAAAAATATAAAAGGAAATTCACGAAGCCGCATAGATGTGTTCAAAAAATGTCAAAAAGATATAAAGAGCTTGGGACACGGTAAAAAAATATTCTCAGAAGAGGACGAAATGAGAATCCTGGATGACAGAACCAAGAGGAGAATCCTAGAAAAGTGACCGAAATTCCAGAAGAGAGCTCAGAAAATGTACCACTTCTTCACTGTTTCTTACAGGAAACATAGAAGGGAACAGGAAATCGTGAAGCTCATCTACCGGATGTCATTTGCTGAAAATTATATTTCAAAGTCTCAGGCTTTAGAATCACTATATATTCAATGATGAGAAACAAATTCTATTATTTTTGGAAGTGATGAGTGATGCTATGCTTGGTAAAAAGCTACACGGTGAGTTGTATCTATAAAACACCATTCCTAATGTCAGAGTATGGGTAGGCTCTGTATCGTATGGGGCTGTATATCACCAATGGTGTGGGAGTTTAATTTTATTGATAGGGGATTTGACAAAATTCAATACTTGAACTTTGAAAAATAATTGTAAAGAACAAAGTTCTGAGAAGTTAGGTTTGGATCGTTTTCATTTTCAAAACTGGTATCCCAAGTCATACAAAAAATGTTCACTATTGAGACTGTTGTAGGAACTATAGAACACAGTGCTGCAATACTCCACCACAATCGCACTATCTCAACGTAAATGAAAATGTCACATTGTTGAAAAATCATCAAAGCGCCCATACCACGAGTAAAGAAACATTAAAACAGTTTTATAAGAAGAATGGAATGCGCCGTCTAGAAGCGCGTCCATTATTAGAAGAGGGTGAATATGTATTAAGTTGTCTTTTTGTTTACTTATTAAAGTTATCCAGGTGTACATTTAATTTTGTGAATTAATATGTTGTAGTTTCTGCTTAAAATTATATAATTAATATTATTAAACGGAGTTTCATTCTTGTTTCCAGCACAGTACATTTTAAATGTACTTTATACTTATAGTTATTTATACATATTCTTAGATACTTAACAGGGGTTTCTTATACTTTTAATATCAAAAAGAGAATGTATATACTCAATTTGGGATCCGTTGTATTTTTCTCCAATCATAATGGAGAGCTTTTTTTTATTCTTGTTTGATATAAAGAAGTCAATGTAGGAGACAACTGCTTAATCTCCTATTCTTCATTGATAATCTTAGAATTCTCTTATTCTTGATGAAAAAAAGGTCTAATTCTAAGACAATTACGTCAACTGTACGCCCTTTTTTCAGTTAATGTTTTCTAATTTGGTAGTAAATCGTGATTGTTCGATTCATAGTGAAAACAGTATGTAACATAGTTCCGATTGTTTTACAAGTTCTCTTAATAACTAATTATCGAACGTTTTGATAATTGGGAAGTAGTTACTTCTCTCAATTCTTTCGATATCTTGGCCTGGTCGTTTATTTGTTTATGGACTCTATGATATATATTTTATGTTGTTGTTGCTCTTCACAATGTAGCGAAAGGTCCACAAGATTAGCTAACAGTTTCTTCGGAGTAAACCAAGAATTTTGTCTGAAATCTCTAGAAGATAATTAGTAAGCTTCCTCTGACACAGGAAACACATCTCACAAATGCACACATCACTAAAATTCCATCACTGAATAATCAAATTCAGTGTCCAATAACACAAGCGCACTAGCAGGGGTGTCCTTGTTTGGAGACGTTCTGGAGAAAGAAGCAATAGGAGCGTAATCTGTTTCATATTCAGGATAACCCATCAGACACATAGAAATTATTATTTGGAAGAATATTAGTTCCATCAAAAAAGAAGTAACTAGATGGAAATGTGGTGCAGTCTCGGGTTAATGAATAAGAAAATGCTAGCATGAAACTACCAATGAAGAAAAAAAGGACGAAGTATATCGGTAATTAACTTTATTATTACAGTCCGACACTAGTAGTAACATAACACAATAAAAGATTTCAGGTGGTTTTCAAACATGTACTACCTAGACTTCTGGACATAACACGTATACACCGTATTACTAATATAATCCACAGCGGGTGTATACCGATGGCGTGTTTCAGGAATTAAGGGATGTAGTTTTTCAACTCGCCATCCTCTTTCTCGAAAACTTGTTTCTTTGAGGTAATCCTGAAAAACAAAGGTCCACGAGGATTAGGTCAGGATGAACGTGGAGACATCTTGTAGAGGAAAGAACGACTATTGTGATCCTCGAAAAGTGAGTGAAATAATGGTGAATCTCACGTGCAAGTGCAGCGTACCATCTTGTTGGTGTGTTCAGAGATGGTCTTCATGCTACTGGATTTGGAATGACCACACCTTTCTCACATAACCGATAGTGCTGAATTAGTAGCATGTTTTGATCTTCCTGCGGGTAGTTTGCTCAAGAAAGATTGAATGCGGGTGATTTCAAAGAAAAATGGCCCAGTCACAAAGGTTGCAATGAAACTGATCCTTGAAACGTGCGGAACAACAAGACATTTGTTGAACCTATCGGGATTATCAGTGAGATCAAGATAGTACAAGTAGGTGTTCACTGTTCGCACATAGTAGAAATGGCCTGTCGTCAAGGATGTACATTATATGACCGACCTGCTCCACTCCATGCTGACCAATAACGTTAAAGAGAACTTTCACTGATGGTTACCCAGATTCCAACTATTGTAAGCAATGATTATCGAATAGGAATTGGAGTGTTGTCCTGACCTGATCCCATTGATGTATGACAACCCTAGTTGCCTTTATAAGTACGAACTACATGCTTTCTATGTTCGTATTGTTCAACGAACCGATTGTGAAGTATCCTATTACCTGCAAGGCGTCCGTTTTTATCTGGCCCAGCTTATGAACAGTACTAAAAGAAGTTTCCCTTGAAACGTTTGACAACATGGACATAATGTAACAATTATGCACCGTATTCTTTTCTTTTAATGGGAGTATCGCTTATGCTGTCTGCTGATTCCTAGTGGGCTTTGTTAGAACCATAATACTTCTCTCCCCATCCAATCAATTTCAACATCTGATATGTATAGCCT
The DNA here is from genome assembly GCA_019974015.1 of Nephila pilipes. Classification (NCBI taxonomy): domain Eukaryota; kingdom Metazoa; phylum Arthropoda; class Arachnida; order Araneae; family Nephilidae; genus Nephila; species Nephila pilipes. The sequence continues at coordinate 75,043 of BMAW01003029.1, forward strand.
ACATATGTTATGAAGATTGCAACTCAAGGAAAACTATGCATTCTTTATTGAATCTCCTATATGTTCTATATACTTGTATCTATATACTTGCAAAACTAGACTAGATGCTCATTTAGTAAATACTGTTATAAGAAGATGTATAATTGCTTACTTGCTTCTAGAGACATCTTCTTTCATCTGGTTTCTTAGTGCTTCAATTTGGCTGAGATTTTCGGTAGCCTAAATTTCGAATAGCTCATTCGCATTTCTATTTACAAGGCTTATTGGCTTTAAGCAGTTGCTACCTTGCAGGTCGGAAACAAAAAGTCCAAACTTTCAAGCTAACAATATTAAATAAAACATGATGAATTCCACCAAAGCATGCTAAGAACCCAAATACAAAAGCACAATGTTGATAAACTTAGCGATAATCATAAGGCATTACATTAACAAATACGCTTATGTTCCTTTGATTTCCAGAGTCCAGAATTAAAAATTGGACCAAGAAGTACTAGAGAGCTGGCTGGAATACTAGATCCAGGAACTCATTACTAGAGATCTTTACGATTACGCGCCAGAGGAGAATTCTGTGGACCTTCTACATACAGGTACCAGACTTTGAAGAAGACTCAGAATTTTAGATTCAATCCTTTTGAATGTACCAGAGGTTATATTGCATTTTAGGTACTAAGTAATTTATACTTTATAATATTTTGGGTTTGTTTTAAGTATATAATAATAGAAATAAATAGAAACATCCTTAATTGATGACTAATTCTACGAGATTTTCTTTGATAGTAAAGATATCTTAATTACTTTCAACTGAAGATCAGATGTTAAATGTTTATAGCAAATATTTGAATAACTAAGTTCAAAATAAAATGTCATAATTTGGAACGTTGCTTAATTTAATCTCGTCCTGACACATTAGACAATGTTCAGACTCCTGGCCAAATATCTCCTGAAGAAAGAGGCCTGGAAGACTCCTGGGAAGATTCTAACAACCTAATAAACCAAAGGATTCATCTGGAAGATCTGAACACCCATGTTCTGAGAGAAGATTTGTTGTTTAAGATCCTGGGAGTTTGAGCTCACCATCAGATACTCAGAGTTAATAATAGAGACGCGCGGGAGTATCCGGATACGCCACAAATTTTAATTCTGAGATTTTGGCTACAGGTGCCATGTGATGTATATATATATATACATATATGTG